>JABSTT010004830.1:0-19184 GCA_013339685.2 Hyalomma asiaticum
TCTACCTTTACTATTTCGTTGAAATTGTTGATAATGTTACCTTGTTTATCTTTTGGCGCATGCATTGTGTTTTGTCCTAATTTCAGTTTCCTTTTGACTGATTTAATTCTGGTGCCTTTTTCTACTGCTTGTCTATTTCTCTCAAGTTAAAGTTTCTTACATCTCTTTGCCTGGCATTACTGATCAATTTTGATAGTTCTGCGAATTCTATGTTATCTTTTGGCGAGGTTACTTTCATTTGTTGGTGCTTTTTATTAAGTCCTTGGTAGGTTGGGACAACTTGTTGCTTTCTTTGTTGTTTTACCCCCGACTTCTATCGCTGTTTGAACGATTGTTTTCGATATGGTTTTGTTATTTCTTCTAAGTCTTCATCGTTTTCGCCTGAGGCCTCGAACTTGTTGCTTAGGGCGACTTTAAGTTCTTCGTTCTCTGCTCTGTTTACCTCTAGATTTGCATTTTTTCTAGTGAATAACTTAGATTTAGGAACTAAAACTGTGCTGCGGATTATACTATAAGATAGGTCCAGGTATAAGGATAGGTATAAGGGTAGGTGCAGCGGTGGCACAGAGGTAGAGCATCCGCCTCGCGTGCAAAAGGGTCGTGGTTTGAATCCCGGTGTGGGCAATTTTCCACTGGATTAAAAAATCCGCGTGTCAATCGAATTGCATAAGGAGGCTTGGGGTGGGGCCGGATCCCGGCGACCACAGCCGCTAAGGCACTCCCTCACCAGAGAAGGATTGGCCACCCTGATGCAGTAACGGCCACAACCTCCCAGTAATACGCCAATTAACCTTCGGCCCTCAGTCCCCAGCGGCTCTGAAGCAACTGGTCATGGCGGCGCTCAGACCTCTGGCGCAGCAGAGGGTGCTAAGAATCTCTGGAATCGGACAGGCCGGTACTGGAATCTGTCCCTGGCAACGTTTAATGCAAGAACTTTGTCGAGCGAGGGAGGTCTAGAGGTACTGTTTGAGGAATTAGCGGGCGTTAAATGGGATGTTATAGGGCTCAGTGAGGCCAGGAGGACGGGGGAAGCCTTTACAGTTCTGAAAAATGGGCACGTCCTATGTTATCGTGGCCTAGAAGACAAAAGAGAACTAGGAGTGGGATTTATGGTCAACAAGACCATCGCTGGCAACATATTGGAATACCAGATCACTAACGAGAGTGTAGCAGGTCTTGTAATTAAGCTTAATAAGGGGTACAATTTGAAGGTGGTACAGGGCTATGCACCTACATCCAGCCATGACCACCAGCTAGTTGAAGGCTTCTATGAAGATGGGAATCGGCAATCGCTAAAGACGCAGTACACTATTGTGATGGGGACTTCAATGCTAAGGTAGGTAAGAGGCAGGCTGGAGACAAGGCAGTCGGGAACTATGGCGTTGGTTCTAGGAATGACAGAGTGTATTTATTAGTAGAGTTCGCAGAGCGGAATAATCCGCCCTTCCTGAACACGTTCTTCCGTAAACGGGAGAATCGGAAGCGGACGTGGAGAAGCCCGAATGGCGAGCATAAAAATTAGACATCATACTATGCGAGGACCCTGGCGTCGTGCAGGATGTGTGAAGTGCCGGGCAGAGTCAGGTGCAGTGACCACAGGATGGTGAGATCTCGAATTGGGCTAGACTTCAGGAGGGACTGCAATAAGCTAGTACGAAAGACGCCGATCAATGAGCTAACTGTAAGACGGAAAGTTGAAGAATTCAAGATAGCGCTGCTGAACAGATATTCAGCTCTAACTGATCAAGCAGACATTTGCGTCAGGAAGTCAGCGATAATCTTACACGGACTGTCACGGAGTGTGCAATAGAAGTAGGAGGTAAGCTCGCTAGAGAGATTACTATCAAACTTTGCTAGGAGACGAAAGACTTGATTAGAAAACGGCAAGGCATGGTAGTATCAAATGCAACTGACAGAATAGAACTAGCGGAGCTTTCGAAGTTAATCAGTAAGCGTAAGACAGCCGACATACGAAAGTATAATATGGAGCGGATTGAGCATGCTGTAAAGAACGGAAGGAGTCTGAAAGCGGCGAAGCGACGTCTAGGCATAGACAAAAATCAGATGTATGCATTACGAGACAGGCAAGGCAATGTGATCACGAATAGGGATGAAATAGTGATAATAGCCGAGGAGTTTTACAGAGATCTCTACAGTAGTCGCGATAACCAGAATTGTGAACGGGGAAGCAGTTTAGAAGAGGCACACATTCCACGAGTACTGACAGAGGAAGTAATGAAAGCTTTGAAGGAGATGCAAACGGGAAAAGCACCCGGTGAGGATCAGATAACAGGAGATCTGTTAAAGGATGGTGGGCAGATTATAATAGAAAAACTGGCAAGCCTGTATACACAATGCCTAATGACTGCGAGCATACCGGAATCTTGGAAGAATGCGAACATCATCCTAGTCCATCAGAAAGGCGACACAAAGGGCTTGAAAAATTACAGACCAGTTAGCTTACTTTCAGTCGTCTACAAGGTATTTACCAAGGTAATCGCTAACAGAATTTGTGCCACCTTCGATTTCAGTCAAACTAAGGAGCAAGCAGGATTTCGTAAATTCTACTCAACAGAAGACGATATTCACACTATCAATCAGGTGATAGAGAAATGCGCGGAGTATAATCAACCCCTATATAAGCGTTCATAGGTTACGAGAAAGCATTTGACTTTGTCGATACCTCAACAGTCATGCAGGCATTGCGGAATCAAGGCGTAGACGAGCACTACGTAAGACTACTGGAAGACATCTACAACGGCTCCACAGCCACCATACTCCTCCATAATGAGAGCAGCAAAATACCTCTAAGGAAGGGCGTAAGACAAGGGGACACAATCTCTCCAATGTTATTCACAGTATGTTTAAAGGAAGCATTTTGAACACTGGACTGGGAACAGGTGGATGTAAGGGTTAACGGGGAATACCTCAGTAACCTCAGATTTGCTGATGACATTGCCTTGCTAAGTAACTCGGCAGATGAATTACAAAGCATGGTTACTGACCTAAACAGGCAAAGTATAACAGTGGGCCTGAAAATAATAATCCGGAAAAGTAAAGTAATGTTCAGTAGCCTTGGGCGAGCCCAGCGATTTCAGATAGCTGGCGAGGCACTGGAAGCAGTAAGTGAACATGTCTGCTTAGGCCAGGTAGTTACCCCTTATCCGAATCATGAGGCTCAGGTAATTAGGAGGATTAGAATGGGGTGGAGGTGCATTCGGCAAGCATTGTCAGATAACGAATGGTAGCTTACCATTGTGTCTGAAGAGGAAAGTATGTAACAGCTGCATCTTACCGGTACTCACCTACGGGGCAGAAATTGGATCTCTTGTAATTCTTGTAATTAAAAAAAATCCTCGTGTCGATCGAATCGCATAAGGAGGCTTGGGGTGCGGCCGGATCCCGGCGAATATAATGGCCTTTCGAAGAAGTATTCAACCACGCCGAAAGATGTCCGTGAGGGATGAATTCTAATGGGGCACATTTTTTCATCCCATACGTCATTGCTCTTGTATAGTTTCATTTTGTTTCGCGCTCGCTTGACGCGTATAGTTTTGTAAACATTGGTAACATAGGGCCGGCACCAATTTTAAGAAGGTACACACCTGGATAATTAATGAGGACAAGGTAGAGCGTGTTGCACTTCCAAGGTTCAGCTGTAATTGGGGACGACGCGGCGAGCTAGGGAAAGGAAAATGGTAGGTGTAACCTTAAGAGACCAGAAGAGAGCGGAGTGGGTTAAGGAACAAACGCGTATATTTTTGTAAACATTGGTAAGATAGGATAACTAAGAGGGTTCAGCTGTAATTGAGGACGACGCAGCGAGCTATGGAAAGGAAAATGGTAGGTGTAACCTTAAGGGTCAAGAAGAGAGAGGAGTGGGTTAGGGAACAAACGCGTGTTAGGGACATATTAATAGAAATTAAGAAGAAATGGGCGTGGGCGGGTCATGTAAAGCGAAGACAAGACAACCGTTGGTCATTAATGGTAACAGAGTGGATTCCTAGAGAAGGCAAGTGTAGCAGGGGGCGGCGGAAAATTAGGTGAGCAGATGAGATCAGGAAGTTTGCAGGGATAAATTGGGCCCAATTAGCACAGCACAGGCATAATTGGAGATCCATGGGAGAGGCCTTTGCCCTGCAGTGGGCGTAGACAGGCTGATGATGATGATGAGTGCATTCTAATGGATGGATATTGTGCGCAAGTTCTATCTAGCCCTACTGCTGCCATATGACGGCCTTCAGACACACCCAGGCTCTATAGCACAGCTTTTCGCCTGAAGATCCCCCAACAATTTTGTTGGAAAATAAAAATTCTGATTTCTCATTCTCATAAGCGGAGCATCAGGATTCGTCGAAATTTTTCTTTACGAACGTTTTCATCATGACCTCTTTTTGTGAATGCCTTGTAAATGCAAAGCGCGACACCGTAGCTACTTTTAAACGAACTTGCATTGTCTTTGGAGCAATTGATAGTAATTAAAAATTTTCAGGATCTTCAGTAAGGAATGATGGGGAGGTGCCTTTTTTCTTTGTTGATTTCAAATGCTGTATTATAATAGTAAATGCAATAGGTCATAGATACAGTACAATTCAGTATTATACTTTCCTTGAAGATTAGAAACCTGCGCTTATTTGAGGTGAGCAGGCCTTTCGAAGAAGTATTCAACCGCGCCGAAAGATGTCCGTGAGGGATGACTTCTAATGAGGCACATTTTTTCATCGCATACGTCATTCGTTCCAAAACACAGGGATTATATTGAGGCGTTGTTTCAAAAATATTCAAGGAATGTAAGGCAAAGCATGGGCATGTAGTAATGACTAAAGTTTAATAAGCCTTCATTGATCGAACTGCAGGTTGCTTTTGTATAGTTTCATTTTGTTTCGCGCTCGCTTGACAGTGCCCTCTAGCGTACAGTTCTGTGAACGATGGTAACATAGGGCCGGCACCAAGATTAAGAATGTACACACCTGGATAATTAATGAATGCAAGGTAGAGCGTGTTGCACTTGCAAGCGTCGCTCACGTTCGCCGTGATATGAGTTGTACCATATTAAAATCAAAAGATTCACGCAACCCTATGCTCATTCGGTAGGAACACAAAGTATTAGGTACCTGCCAATGCACGCTCTATTAGCCACACTAAAGAAAGTTATTTTGATAACTAATTTTACCTCGTTGCCTTTATGTTACTGCTATTATGTCCAATTTGGGTGCATTTTTGCATTCTTTTAGTTTTGAGACAAGGCTTGATAGCTCAGACTTCTCCATGTCCTTTGTTCCGTGCAGCATCGCGGATAGATCGCCCATGACCTCGGCAGTGCCTTACACCAGCTGTTCTGGCAGAGGAGCACCAAGCACTGCACTTGCCCTGATGCCGTCGTAGCCGGGTTTACTTGAGCTGAGGAGCTGATCCTGCGGTCAGTGCAGACAGTGTGGCCGCCTGCGTCCGCACCAGCTCCCTTAGCAGGCTCTGTCGAGATGCTCGTTCTCCTGGCCGGGACAACTTCGGCACGTCCAGTGGAACAGCTGGAGGCTAATGCCTTCGGTGATGCGCGTAGGACAATTATGGGCTGGATCTGCGGTCCAGCTTTGTGCGAGCAACGATGCTCTTTTGTTCGTAATCGCTTGCGGTATTTATATCGATTTACGTGAATGTATTTGTGTTATGAGCGTTATAAATACATATTACAACGCTTGAAACATGTTGTCTAGTCGATGTAACGATGATTCTTTTATAACGGCGACGGTGTAAGACGTAAAGTCAAAAGGCCTGTGTACTCGAATTTATTCGTTCGTATTGTACTATTCGCCAAGGTCTCACTGCAAAATCCACGATACAACTGAGGCACGCTTTAGTGGGAAGGAAGGGGGAGAGGGGGGGGGGGTTCCGGAAATATAGACTATACCTGGGGGTCTTTACCGAGCCCTTTCAAAATAAGTATCATGGTGCCTCGCAAGGCAATGAATATATTTTTAATACGGCCTCCTTAAAAGCCCACTTTCGGTTTCGGTTTCGAGGGGGCGGTTTCCTGGTGACGTATCAACATAGTCGGACGACGTCTGAGTCACATAGAGATAGAAATTCGTGATAGCGTCGCTGCAACTCTGTCGTCTGTGGTCAATTACACGTGGGGCACGCAAACAACGACAATTTCATGGTCGTCCAGTGACTCTGAGAGCGATTTCGGCTATTTTTAACAGACTGTGCTCATACGTCATCGTAGTGTCCATTGCGCTGGGGCTGGCTTGCAGTGCTGGGCGACGAAAACTTTAAAACCAAACTAAAATATTTTGTACGTGTTTCCTGGCTTCCGTGTGCGGAGGGCGTTAACAATACATGGCTAGAAAACAAAAAATGCACATTTTGAGCCGCCCCAAAATCGTGTCAGTACTCCTTTAATCCAAGCGCACGGGCATCCCACATTTTGCCCTTACTGAACCGCCGCTTTGGTAACCGAACCACTGTATTTCTGTTTGACTGCCGGGCACCTGTGCACAGGAAGCGCTGTGCTATCGCGGGGGCCTTCTTGACACTAAACTGTTTTTTGGGTGCCCTTCTTTCGTCGTCTAAATCGGAAATACTGCTATATGTTCCCACTAAAAATTAGTTTTTTCTCTGTCTGTTCCCACTAAAAAGGGACCCAGACCTAGAAAGCGGAGGCCTCCCGAGGAGACTGATAAACATGCTGCGAGCGTTTCGCAAGGATTCATTGGGAAGGAAGGATGCGAGTGTTCTGCACTCGCAGAAGAGCCATCGTTGAAATGCTTCGTTGTTTAGGTCGAGGTTTAGGGCAGTTCTTGTTCCTGTTATTTTTATGGGACACAAGAGCCAAAAAGGTTGAGGCAAAACATACGCCAGGACTTCAATCACGGCCGCAGAGGTCGCGTTTTCAATTGAGGCAAAAACGCTAGAGGCCCAGGTGGTCAAATTTTGCGGAGCCCTCGAATGCGGCGTTTCTGTTCTTCGCACTGTTTCATCTGCCGCGAACAAAGTCCCGCAGAGAATGCGCAAATAACGCATTTCCTGTACCTAGGAATTTTTGGGCGAATTCTTTAAAACACTTTTATACAGCACAAATTCTGCTGCATTTAGTTATTAAGTGCCAAGGATTTCTTCGCCAACATGTGCTACTTTGACCGTATCTATATCCATCTTGCCGCCTTTGTGTCGGTGCTGTCTTGGTTGAGGAGTTCACATGTAATAGAGTAAAAGTGTCATGGTATAGGTGCAAACGTATGACGAACGTGAATGACGGATCTTAGCTTCACTAATACGGTATTCTTTTGACACACGTCACGATTAACGGTAACATTTGGTCCATACCCGCCAAATGAATGCGAGTACGCGCCGCAAGCGATAGCATAAGCTGACGTTGCAGCTCATATCAATGAAAGACCAATACAATACACATCGGAAATTTCATGCGAGCACGCCCTGCGTGTGACCTATATATACACACACTATATATACACACTTTGCATGGAATGTGATGCACCGGCATGATTTACGTGCCACGGTCTCGGTGCTCTCCTGCCCTCTTCGTTAATGGGATGTATACGTAAATTGGTATGGCACAACACGACTGCACAGCGAACATAAATGACAGGTCATATCATGAAAATGATGGTATGCATCTCATGAGCAGCATGATTTATACGCCACGGTCTCGGTGCTCTCCTGGCCTTTTCGTTAGTGGGCTGTATACGTAAAATTGCATGGCACAACAGGACTGCACGACCAACATAAATGACAGGTCATATCATGGAAACGATGATATGCATCTCATGAGCGGCGTGGTTTACATGCCACGGTCTCGGTGCACTCTTGGCCTTTTCGTTAATGGGATGTACACGAAAATTGGTATGCCACGACATGACTGCATGACGAACATAACTGGCAGTTCATGACAAGAAAAGCATGACATGCATCTCATGAGCGGCGTGGTTTAGATGCCACAGTCTTGGTGCTCTTGCGGCCGTTTCGTTAACTTCATACGTACCAAAATCGGTATAGGAAGACAACAATGCAGATCCATTTGATGTTCGTGGTGCATGCTTTGCGTTTCCTTGATTCCCACTGCACGTGGGAGCTGTCATTTTTATTGCATGTGAAGGAAGCGTGATATGCCATTCAATGGGGCACTGACATCACCAGCCTCACAGTTTGACTTCCACGGCGGTTGTCTCCGTCTATTAGGGGTGAAGGTCCTTAAGGCGTGGGTCGTGCGTCCCCGATGTATGTAGTAGTAGTAGTAGTAGTAGTAGTCGTAGTAGTAGGTAGCCACCGGCGCGTGCCTGCCGGAGGGCACGCACGCGCCGAGGGCGAGCGCGTGGCACCTGGCGCTCGCCCTCGCCGCGAGCGCCGGGAGCTACGCGCTCCCCGGCAAACTCGACACTGCCCCGGCAAACGCGAGAGACAACGTTGGCGGAGGCAGCGTCTCCTAGGGAGTTTCTTGATTGAGAAATGCCGACTGCTCACGTTGGAGAAGCGTTCACCGGCAAAACCCATATATATATATATATATATATATATATATATATATATATATATATATATATATATATATATATATATATATATATACATACACACTGGATTTTGACTTGCAATGAAGTGCCGGTGGGAGATTTCACTTGTGCATTGTGCATAGTTGAACCGTGAGGATTCGTAGCATGCGCGTTAACTAAATTAATCCGAAACTCGGCACGATCTACGATGCATGTCCCGAGATTCGCCCACTCATCATCATTCACTCCGTGGATATGCTGTAATTTTTTTTCTTTCACCATATTTAAGTTCTCCTCTGTCTATAATGTTGGCATTGTTACGCGACTGAAAGAGTTCAGTATTGCGTTCTAGCTCGTTTTTTCCTATGGGCTACAACATCAAAAAAGGACTGTTACTGCGCATTGCGTTGAAGTAGCAGCTTGTGTACTCATCAGTGTCACTTTGAGACGTACCTGCATTTAAATGCCTCGCATGCCATGTTCCATGAAACGCAAGACAATTAACTGGTTCAGTTAGTCAAGCTACGCGACGGCATACGCCGCTTGAGGTCTGTCACGATATTTGACACACGCCTATATTAGGTAAACGTTTTAATGCTCAAACGGATCGCTTCCTTCGCATGATTATGGCGTGACCGTGACAAGAAAATGTTTATTTTTTTTGCGCACATAAAAACAGACAGATGTGTTCTTCAAGCGGAAACGTCGCCTTCTTTCCGTCATGCTCACATCCACATATCGCGAGATGTTATCGTTGCAGCACTGCATTTACACGTTGCTGTTTCCCGCTTAACTTATTCACAAAGACGCTAAGTGCACTTGGCCGTATACTTGAAATGCACAGCAGCAGCCAAACTGAAATAACTGTGCCGAACAGGAGGTGCGTCGATGACGTAGCATGCTCACGACACAGGCGTTCAGTGATTTTAAGAATGAGCAAAGACTGCAACGCAGCGCCAGATAATACTATAACCAATACTTTTATGCTTGGATAAGAACACGTGAAAGCATTCAACGCGCTACGCCGGCTCAGGAAACAAACATATTGGAGGATATTGCTTTTCAATTCAAATTTTTATTCACCAGACAAAACTGGAAGGTCGCCAAGGCTAAACGCCGTTAGAGCGGCTAGAGAAAGGCCCTGGTGACCTGTACATACACGTGGCAGTAGTGCGGAAATGATGCGAGGTACATGGCGCGCAAGTAGAAAAGGAAGTATGAACAATACATACTGATCCCTAAATTATTTCACAACTGATTATTTGCGAACACATTTTATAAAAGTGTAATTTAAAAAGAAGGTTTCCTAGAAATCAACGTATACACTGTTGTATACATCAACATTTTTGTGTTATGTGCACACATATATACATTTACGCAAATACACAATACATACATATCGCTAATATAACACAAGATAACAAAATGTTACATAATACATTGTATTTACAGTGCACAAAACTATGAATATATGAATAGACTATGAAGATAGTTTGTTGCGAATGTGCCTACGACACCAGAGAACAGAAATGTGAGTGTAATTGTTTATTGTTGAAGGTAATGGTACTTTCATGCGTGATAAAGGGGTACTGAACCACCCTCCGGGCTTTGTGGAAAAACATATTCTACGGCTTGCCTACGCCGTAATGAACATCTCAGCCAAATGCTGTAGTCATCCGCGAAGCGTAGCGTTCATAAGCGGCTTCCACTTCCTCAGGAACCCTCAACTCAAAAAGCGGCTTCTCCTCACACTCCTTGTATATGCTCTGTTTCGTCATAGAGCATTTACAAGGAGTGTCGCTGCTATTGGCCGATGGCAGACACGCCCGCCGCGCCTGTGTGCGGGCCCTTCGCAGCGCGCGTTTTTTAAAACCGTAAGCGCGTGCGTGCTGTGCGTGCCGTGCGCTCGCTTTTCCTTGCGTTGTGAGCCCCTATATAGGCAAAATAGTTGCTGGAAATATGTAAAAATATATTTGTTAATGCGCAAGTCTCATAGATGCCATTGGAAGGCGTCCGTAAACTACCTCGGCGTGGACGCGAACGGTGCGGTGCAAAAGTCACCATAAATATAGTTTTCCAAGAAGCCAACAAATGCATGCCAGCAGCCTGCAATAAATCACAAATTATTCCCAAACTTTAATTAACAATTCATCAGTGATTGTAGATGGGTTTATTCCCTATAGTACTCCAATGCGCCACCTTCTAGTACTCATACTCAGTAACATGGCTGGAGTCGAACCCAAAATATTTATTTTATAAGGTGGATTAAAGGACTAGGTCTGATTAGGGTATATTTGGGTGGATTAGAGCTCATTAAGGCGCATTAGGGTGGACTAAGACAGACTGAGGTGCATTAAGGTGGACTATGGCATATAGAGCAGATTACGCTAGACTTAGATTAGGGCGAATTAAGGATTACAGCATATTAGGGTTGACTAAGGTAAATTAGTGTGGATTAAAATCATTACGTCTCTAATGTTTGGCTTAATTTGGCGTAACCTAATAGTCTCAGCTTATTGAGACTTGACTTAGCCTTAACTTAATCAGTCAGCACCTAATTAGAGCTTACCTAATTAGGCTCGTTCTAATTAACTTAAGCCTTATCGCACATGACTTAATAAGCTGGGCTTCATTAGTCATGCTATAATTATGCTTGAGTTAATTAGTCCAATCTTAATTATACATGACCTAATTAGCTTAGGCCTAGTTACGCTGTGCTTTGATACATTATCTTAATTAGGTACCGCTTGATGAGTATTACCTTAATTAGGCCTGATTATCCTAATTTACCCCGGAATATTTATTCTCAGCATAATGAGGCTTGACCTTTAAGTGTTAGCATAATTTACCTTGGATTAATAAGTGCTAGCTTAGGTTTGACTTAACTAGTAATAACCTAGCTATGCGTGGTTTAATTAGTACTAGTTATATAAACACGGTCTAATTAGAAGCTTGGTTACACTAAACTTGTTCATATCAGATAAATTAGGCTTCGCATAATTAGTCCTATCCCTCTTAGACTTGGTTTAATTAGCATCGTGGCTTAATTGACGGTAAATAGTTTGTATCCGCTTAGTTAGGTGTCACTTGTCATATCTCAATTAAGATTGAATTAGTTCAGTTTGGCTTGGTTTGGCTTAGTTGGATTAGTCCTGTCTGAACTAGGCTTCAATTAATTATTCCTAATTAGGCTCCTTTGAATTATACTTAGGCTTACATAACTAGTTTTAGGAATCTTAATTAGGCTCCATTGAATTAGACTTAGCCTTACCTAACTAGTCCTAGGAAGCTTTGTCTTTACTACAGCGTGGCATTGTTATGCTAGCATTACATAGCTTAGAGGAATTTTCTGCAAATTGCCCAGTCTCACCAATAGCTCAAACAGTTTCACTGTTAAAATTGAACTAGTGTATTCACACATTAAATTAATCCATCCTTCTTTCCGCATGTCAACGCACCTTATTCCACATTAATCTGTCGGCAGGGGTTCGAGTTGTGAAGGTCTTCCTTTCGAGTCATAGTAGTCACACGTTCGAGCCCGACAGGATGATTAACCCGTCTACAATCACTAATCAACAATTAACTAACTTGGGGTTATATATGACAAGGTGGAGCAGCGTTGATAGTTGCGCTGTTTGTCCTGACGCCGTCTTATGCGCAATATCGACGACAAGCAGCGCACTGACAAAGTAAGCGCGCACACCTGCGAGCCTAAACGTGTGTGACGAACGAAAACAAAGCTTCGGAGGATCGAAAAAAAAATGCGGTGATCGCGGGTGCACGCGACCGAGCCCAGGCGCGGAGCGAGCCGGCGGCCACAAGCGCGCTGAGGACAAACAAAAAGCGCGCCCCCGGTAGTCGCGCGCTTTTCGTCAGCGGCTCTGACACGTCGCTGAAGTCTGCTGACGTAACGCGGTGGGCGGGGCACCTCCTTCGACACCGCCCTAAGGAGCTATGTACCCTCTATTCGCAGAGTTGAGACAGGACTGGAAAGGGAGGTTTCCGGTCGCAATATCTTCGCTCCTAACAAACCGTTTTGAAAAATTCTTTCGGCTGTGAATTTCTGAGAGGCCTTCAATACACCCCCAGCCGTTTTCAAAACCAAGCCCTGAGTGGTGGTTCAGGACCCCTTTAAGTGTTGTGGGAACTTTGTAGCCAAGGCTTGGTATTATACGTAGTGCGGAAACGTGGTACGAACCAAATGTCTGTATTTCTTGTGGGAACTATAACGACACGACGCTCTAGGCATGGCAGTGATCTAACGAAGTTGTAGAGCTCCCTATTTGAGAAATAAAGTGTGTGCAATAGGCGAAATGTATAAAGGTTGTCTACTCGTATTATATTGAATTCTTGGAACGCTTCTTGGAATTCTTGGAACGCGTTGTTCCGAACGGGTCAATATTTTCAATTTGGCGGACTATCTTCTTTTGCAGAATAATGATTTTATTTATGTTTGCTTTGCTTGTCGTGCCCCAAACAAGGGTGCAATACATTAGATGTGAATTAAACAGCGCGTAATATATCTGGTGTTTGACCATGAGCGGTAAAATGTTGCGACAACGAGATAACACACCTGTCACCAAGGAAAGATTCTTAGAAATAAGATTTACATGTGTACCCCAACCTAGGTTAGATGAAAAATAAACTTCAAGTATTTTGTGGGTATCAGCGATATCTATCGGCACTGATTCAAGAACTAAAGGCTGATTGGTAGTAAGTACTTTGGTTTTGGCGCGAAAAATAATGGCCCTGGTTTTATTTGGATTAATTTTAAGCCGGTTCATTCTTGACCACGATGAAATCCTTGAAAGTATATCATCTGCTTTCCTTATATCATCTAAGTTAACGCCATCAAGGATTATTGTTGAATCATCTGCATATATGACGCATTTAACTGTCGTGTCAAGTTGAAAAATATCGTTAATGTAAACATTAAACAACAGCGGACCTAGTATACTGCCTTGTGGTACACCACGAGTGAGGGGCAAAAATGACGAGCTATTTTTATTAGATGCGAAGCAGCTCTTTGACTAGCCTGTGTAACGCTGTCCCTCCGTCCGTACGAACGCCCCCAACGCGCTCCACTCGCCGCAGGTGTTGGAGCGGTGCCAAGTAGGTCACGCCGCAGCTGCGCGTTGACGTCACGCTCCCCTCGCAGTGCGCGCTGACGTCACTCTCTCCCTCGCCTGCTGCGCGCTCGCCGCAGCGCCCGCAGCTGCCGCCTCGTCCGTTCGCCCGCAACACCTGCCGCTACCGCCGCTCGCTCCGCTACCGCGACCGCCGCTCGCTACACCGCCGACTCGTCTGTTCACGCGCAAAAAATTAACACCATCTTCCCAAAGGGAACCCTGATGGGATGCGAAGCACCTGCGTTAGCGCCGTTCAACCCGTGACGCCACCCGTGCGCAACGCTGCTGCTTTGCATCCCATCAGGGTTCCCTTTGGGAAGATGGTGTTAATTCTTTAATGTAAACACTTTGGCACCTATTGCTAAGATATGATTGAATTAAAGATTTACCAACACCACGAATGCCATTTGATTCGAATTTCTCTAACAATATGTTATGATGATGTTATGATGTGTGACGTACGCGCGCATGTAAAAGCGCAGTGGCTAGCAGACGACGCAATGAGCTACCCAAACTTGGGAGCTTCCCCCACTCGCCGCTCGTCGACTGTGTTCGATGTCGAGACCAATAGTCGGATACAACTCAGTGAAGTGAAGCCCCTCCCACAACCTCATAACCACCAGCCACTGTTCTTCCGCGAGGCTGCAAATAGTTCCTACTTCGAACTTTCTGTGCAGCCAAAATAAAGCGCTAATGGCAAAAATAAAAGATAAGTGCATAAATTTATATGTATTCATTCATTTATTAAAGTGGAACATACAAAGACCAATTCCTTACTGAGCTGAAATATAACGCTTGCAATGCGAAAACCAGACGCGCGCCACACGCACAACCTCCCGAGTTTTTCAACTGAGTTCGGTGAATTTTCATACGTAAAAGGGCTCGGAAGCCAAATGAACTCCACCGCGGTCTCTTTAGAATTGAAAATTTAGTCTCTACACATTTTTGCCCATGCTTCTTGCACATCTCATGGCTTCTACCGACGAAAGAATCAACAAGAGCAGACGCTTCGCAGGTACCGAAGGCATAGACGGCGCCATATTGAAAAGGTCCCATGACGACGAGTTTGCTTGCTTCTGTGATTGGCTGGCGGCGTAACACAGGCTCGCGTGGTCCGTCTGCCCTTGTTGCCAACTGCTGTTTTTTTTTTAAAGCTGTATCCTACTATAGAAAAGTTTCGAAACCTTTGTAGCAGGCGGTGGCTGAATCGACGCCGGGGTGCAGCGCCACCGTGAACCGGTTGATAAAGCGCAGATGAAACGAAAGGACCTTTGGTGTTCGCTGAACCGGTTCCATTCGAGACTTCGAGTTCGAGCCTTCTTCCGTCACTTCCGGGATAGGGGAACGCTGGGTGTTCAGCTGAGTGCGACTTTCGTGCCATCAATTCGCGGTGAAAGAAAGCAGCTGCGCTCCCGCCCTTGCTCACACGAGTCGCAACCTCCTTGCCACCAGCTTCCTTCGCGGGTGCGTAAAGGCCACTGCATGTTTTTATCCAGACGCATGCATACGCACTGTCAGAAGTATCGACGGCAGCGACGAGTGTTGGCCGTCGTGGGCTGACTCGCGCTACTCGCCTCTCGCTCGCGGTGTGCGGTGCGTGAGGCTGTTCATCGTGAGGTGGGGCAACGTTTCGACGACGGACTCTACAAGAATATTCGGTGCTCTTTTAAGACAACAGATGAACAACGTAATTTACTGCTGGTTTTCATGGGTGCTCATTAGTATAGTTATAAATATGTCACCCATATCATCCAGTCATGTGAACTTCCTGAGCGCGTATTATTACCACATCAATAAAACTAATAAATTGATGTGTTGGATCAATTAAGGCTTCATTTTCTTTCGTCCTGGCGCACGTTGCAAAAGTATCACGGTATGATCGCACTTCGTTGAGTTTTGATCTGTTCTATTGTTAACTCATCTAAGTGTATTGGCCTGTATATCACTAACAGCCTTTCATGGAAAATCAATGTTGAATATGTCACTAACAATGCTAACCGAACCTTAGGCTATTTGAGCCAAAACTTTGCATCAGCACCCGCCTCCCTAAAGCTTACTCTACATAAATCTCTCGCCCGCCCGATATCAGAATACGCTTGTGCCATATGGTACGCTGCTCATACCAATCTCCTCATTTCCTTTGAAAGCATTTAGAACCGCGCCGCCCGTCTTAATCTCTAAAAAATTATTCTCGTCATTCTAGCGTCACGTCCATGAAAAGAGCACTAGATCTGCCTGACCTCTCATTACGTCTCAAGTATGCTTGTCTCTGTCTTTTTCATAGAATATATTGTCTAAACTCTTCTTTTGAAGAAAACCTTTTCACCACGCCCGGTTAGATATTATTTCGTATCGACCATCAACACAAAATTGAAGTGCCACTTTGTCGAACTAATTTGTACCATTCTTCCTTTTTGCTAAGAACCGCCAATGAATGGAACCGCCTTCCCGCCTCCACAGTCTCCATTTGTGACACCACTAACTTCAAGGTTGCCATTCAAAGTGCCTTATAGTTTAATTCTTCCGTTCTTGCGTTGTACTGTAAATATCGTATATTTTCACCACACCTTCTGTTGTGCCTAGTAGGCCTTGAATTTATGTTAATAAATAAATAAAAATGTGCTGCCCATATATTGTCCGACGTCTTTGTTTCTGTGAACGGGTTAAGGAAGCTAAATGTCTCTTCAAATTTACGGCACAACATAATGGCGCCCCAGAGTGACGGGCACTGTGTGGTATTGTAGGTAAAGGGACGTCTTCCAGAAAGGCGTCCATTCACAGTGACACACGTTTAAATTAGGTGCTTGATTTACAACAGTTACCGACACGAGACAGTGAAACACTACGGCAAGTGTTGCTTTCTGGATAGTTCAAATGACATCCCGCATCTACTTGTCAAACGCGAAGGGTGTTCTCTGGGACACAGCGTGGGGAACTCACCAATGCATCTGCTTACCGAAGGCTCCCTTGATGCGGCTGTAATTACTTGTGGAACTGTAGTAAATATGCGTGGCGCCGCAATAGCTCCATGTATTAGCAGCACGTACGTGTCGGAAGCACGTACATGACGCTCAGGGGCATATGCAGAACTTTTTTCAGAGGAGTGCATCAGCGAGATGGGGGAGCATTCAGCAGTGCGCACAGGCGTCGTTTCTTTCAAGCTACCGAGTTCTTTGCCCCTCAGTCCTGCGTACAGAAAGTATTCCAGGAAGGGAGGTGGGGGACACAAATCACCCGTCTTGGCTCCGCTTCTCCTCCGGACGCCCATGGTAACGCTCCCTGCTAGTACCTTCTCCTCCATGCATTTAGGTGACCCGGTGAGCCGTGGAAATGAACCGGTTCATTACAGTGACCTGAGCCGCTCTGAAACGCTCACTCAAGTGAGCCGCTTTGCCCATGTCTACATCGAACGGTAAAGATCACATGAGGCCAGAGCTTTATACGTTATTCGACCACTGCACAGCCACATTTTTTCTACAAGATGGCGTCCTAGACGGTGCATGACCACGCGCCGAAACCACGGTATTGTCTACGCACGACGTAGTGGGGACTACGGGAATGTCTGCCACCTGCAGTCCTTCAACGTGTCACCCCAGGCCGTTAGACGATGGCCTCCATCGAAATGCGACCGCCGCAATTCTTATCGAACCCTTGTATTTTGCTTCAATAACTGCACGACGCAACTGCTGCAACATCGCGGTGGAACTTTTCAGATTTATTTAATTACCGAATAATTTATTAACCACGTAATTCCAGTGGCATTAGGCACCACATAATAATCGGTTAGGCACCACAGAATAAGGGATTAACGTGACAGTAACAATAATGCAAGGATATGCGCCCAGGATATACGCCCAAGAGTAGCGGTAGGGGCATCATTTTTCAGCGTCCAGTTCCACCCTGGGGTATCAACAAACGCTGGCCTCTAGGCCCCGGCATAGTGCCGAAACGGAAGGTGTTCAATACAAATGGCGTCTCTATCATCTCTGTTGATGGAGTCTGACTTAGCAGTTGGGGGAGAACATTGGTATATAATCTGTGGATATATGCAAGACATCTCTGGAATACTGCTGGAAAAATAAACGCAGTCGTAGCGCAAATAGCAGGATGCATGACAAAAGAACAAAGTAAAACAACCTTGCATGATAAAAAAGAAAAGCAAATAATCATGAATCTCTAACAAATGGAGTAATGCGTGGTTGCAGCAATGTCGCCCCCTAGTTTCGTAGGTAATGCTAATTAATTTAGGCATCATCACAACCATCATCATCATCATCATCAAAAAGAACAACAAAGCAACGAGATGAACTACACAGTAGAAGAAGAAGACGAAAACTGATTTGTGCGCGCTGGGCTCGAACGGCTCGTGCGGCACCGGGAGATCTCGCTCACGCAGTCGAACACGGAAGCTGAACAGGACACACGTGCCGTTGTCTGACATCCGCATAGGCCTAGCCTTCAAGCCATGGTTGTCGTTGTATCCCGTGGCACCGCAGTTGATCTTCTCTGGTACGGCAGCTCATCCAGCTACTCGGGAGAGTCGCCACCGCACAAACGGCGTTCCTCGGTGTGCTTCATCGCGAGCCCAGATGGGACTGGAGATGACGTGTCCAACGTTAGCGGAAACAACACCAACGTGGACGCCATTTCAGGCTGCTGGGACCATATGGCCGAGCCGTGGAACAACATCGACGGTCGCTGCGCCTGCGTAGGACATCGGGGAATGCCGTCCCGGCGACGCGAGTGTGACGTGGTCCTTGAGACGGGCGTCACGGCCACCGCTCGACTGTGCAACGCCATGCGTCATACGGGAGCCATTCAAGGAACCCTGCTCCAACCTGTGCTCAAATCGAGGAGCGCCAGACGCCCGAGGATGAGCAGGTATGATTATTCAATATGTACCAAATAGCCACGGCCAATACGCATTGGAAATGCCGGTTCTTTCATCATTGAGCAGTCGAGAAAGTTGCGTTCGTTGCTTGGTTTTTCATCTGAATAAAAAAAAGAAATAAAAAATTCCTTACATTTATTTATTCTGGCAAACATAAGCCATTTTTAAAGGAAAGTTGGGTGTTCATCGATGAGTTACCCTTTTACCTAGCTTAACTTATTTTTTCTTTGTATTTTATTTGCTGCACTTCAATTCAGGAACTGTAAATTATGGACTATATATTTACAAAAACCTTTAATGTGTTTTTTAGAAAGCCTTCTGAACTTGCTCTGTAGAATCCTGTGGTGTTTATTTTGACGCCCTATAGAATTTTTCTATGAATTTCCAAAAGTTGTTTGGCCAACGCATTCTTAGAGAAACCTCAAAGATGTTTTCCTATAGAACAGGTCTATCGAGTTCCATTTAAGATCGTACAGCCATATTTCAAAAGAGAATTTATACTGAGTTGTTTTTGAGAGACTGTAAATGACGAACTTATATAGAGATTTTCAATGTTGTTTCTTTAGAATGGCAGTAGAAATTTTTTGCAATAATGTGTCGAAAAGAAGAAAGCCTTTCATGCCATTTGCTCGCCACGTTGGGCATTGTCCTCTC
>JABSTT010004831.1:0-20192 GCA_013339685.2 Hyalomma asiaticum
AGCGACAGAAGCAACGCTGCAAAGTATTCGCCTCCCTGGGACAATCCAGCGCCTCTTTTGCTATGTCATATGGGGTGCAGTTATCATTTCTCGCGAACTTATTTCGGGTTAGTGACAATTTCAAGAGAACCAAGTTAGTGCGTGTGTTTTACTACAACACACAATCGAACGTCCCACATCAGCAAGATGTTTAGGTCACGACATTTAAACTATTTAAACACTTAGCGTCCTTCCTTCTCTTCTATTGTGAACAAGGCTCCCGTTCTGGGTGCCGCAACGTCAATACATATTTATTCTCTTGCGGTCGGCGTCCTCGTCTTTTGACCAAATAGAACGCGACAGCGCACCCCTCCCCCTCCTCCTCCCTCTTTCTCATAGTGGATACAACGTCGCTCTGCCGCTAAAACAGGATAGGGACGTTGTCATTTACGGCTGCGACCCGGCTGCGATACGATTGGTGACACTCTCCCCAGGCTCCAACGTCTATTTCGTATAGTCTAAAGAATGATGGAAATCATCTAGGAACTGCAAGAGTTGTTTGCAATGTTTCAAAAAGAGGTGCAAGTCTAATACCATACGGAAAGGGTCGGGGTTGATCGTTACCATTTTGGAGCGACAACGCTGGGCGAACAGGGTTTGGGCAACTTCTGAAACTCGAGTGAATATGAAAATCACCAACGGACTTTGTTGCTTGAGGCAAAAAAAAAAAAAATAGAGTGTCAGCCACCAGAACCGTTTTTGCCGAAGCCGGAGTTTCACTGAGGACAGAGCACTACGCGGAAGAGCTACGGCGATCTGAGCACGGGCCCCATAAGCGACGGCACTACGGTGCTACAGGAGCCAATCCCGGCGTCACATCATATCACAAGGAAAGAGACACGAGAGCATCAGTCTCAAATAACGTCGCTGGCATCAGATGCTACTGAACGGTTGCTGGGCTTCTTGCTAAGAGCGAAACACCACGAGAGCAGCAAGCGATGTGGCAAGCTTCCCGACTTTCCACAATAGCCGGGAAACTTTGTACAAAAGATGTCTGAGGGGCAATGCTGAACGTATGTAGCCACACTGTGCTTATGCAGCTGCTCCTTCTACTCGCACTTCGATAGCCCTAGTGCTGGGGAAATTCGACACAATTACAGTTCCTGCCTCGTAGTTCCCCATAGCATTTAGTTCCTCTCCTCGGCAAACGGACGACCACACACCTGCGGCAAAGACAGCGGTTGCTGTTGATCACGAATCCGCGCACCGATATTTCGAAACAATAGTCTTTCTTTGGCTACCTAACGGGGAGAAATTTCGCTAGCGCTCGATTCAACCACCCCGCCAAAACCAAGCGAGCTACTAGCTCTGATTGCACGGAGTCATAAAAGTCAACATTACACAGCGCAAATGACCCTTCAGACCTATATGAGACAAAATATATGTACACAAGCGTTATCTCTAGCGCTAATTTAATTAGGAATGCACATTGGAGTGGTTTTTACGTTAGCAAATGAAAAACCAACGAGTTAGATATTGGGTCGAAGAGGTGCTACCCGTTAAAACAAACCCACATAAGCAACGGCTACGTAGCCGACTTTAAGCCAACAGTAATAAAGGCTTCCAACAATTTGCGCAAGAGTAGGGCAAACGCGGGAAAGTTGAAGTGGGTTCAGCAAAACCTCCGTTCCATCAATCATAGGAGGTGTGAAAGGGGAGGTGAAGAGCGTCAGGGGAGGGAGAGGGAGGAGAGAGAGAGAGGGCGTTACGTACCAGGGGCGGCAGGAAGAATATCGCCTTTCGACGTGATTTGCAGCCAAACAAGCAGATATTCTACCTTTTTTTTTCTTTTTTGTCAGCTAGACGAAATGCTTCATGGCGGGTAACTGTAAAAAACCTGGCTGGGGCAGTGGGGATAAATCAGTAATGTAGACTTAGCACGACGAGCGTCAGCGAGCATGGCTAACCGCAACTTTCGTGTAACAGCAGGCGGCTACAGGCTCAGTGTGTCGTGTGCGCCGCTCCTACGGCAACGGGAAACGTCCTGAAGGGGGCGTCTTAATTGTAGAGGAAGCAACCCCTGTCGTTGTGGCATGATGCGTAAAAGCTTCGCTGCTTTGCAAGAGGCCGTGAAGGCGCTACCTGGAAATAGCAAATGGCTATTGGCCAGATAGAAGCACTTCTCCAACATGCTCATGGAATGACCACAGTTATAGCGAAGGAGGAGTTTTGGCATGGATGTGGGTATGAAGTGGAAGATGGCAATCCACCTCTTCAAGAATGAATGCCTTGACTTGGTACCTCAAGCAGGCATGATTCTTATTTCCTGGAGCAGTCGCAAGAGCTGCAGAAAAATTGACTTGAGGATGCTTTTGTATGGGAAGAATCTTTCTCCATTGATTCCTCAAAATTTCGGTAGTACGTGCTGTTTGTTCTATGACTCTCGTATATATAAATGGTGCGCCGTTTAAGGAATAGAAAAGAAAGGATGGTACTGGGGGGTCTCAGGCGCTCGCCTGGGGATGGAGGGGGAGTGCGGTTGAATCACCGGCAGGCCACCTTATAAATATTTATCAACAATTATTTTTATTTAAAATGCAAGGTATATATATATATATATATATATATATATATATATATATATATATATATATATATATATATATTGGCGAAGTGGGTAGCTTCGGCTGGCGCATGAACAGAAATATGACACGTAGCACTTAAATGAGATTCCACTTATTGGTCAATGTTTTGGTCAGCGGCCGACCTTTAAAGGTGACGCCCTGACCGAACCGAAACGTTGACCAATATATGGAATATGGAGTGAGGGGATATCTTGTTTATATATGTTTGACTTGGTCAGGAGAAATTGTCTTCAGGTGTACTGCCCATATAATTGCCGTCGCAAAAATAGGGGGCTATGTCTGCCGCCACTGGTTACGCGACCTCCCCGCTGCAGCGTAGGACATCAGTTTGTGAAACATGCAGCTCCGCGATGCGAGCATGTCACTGATCTCTAGGTCTGTCTTCCACAACCTGTAGTACTAAGGCCAAAATTGAAACCTCGCTGTGTCTCTCATACAGAGGCGCTCATATGTCCTCTGGTGGTGTTGCAATCTCTGTGCTTGCGCTGCGTTCCGCTCTAGCACGAGCGCTTGACTTGCTAAATGTCGGAGGTGTAAACTTGGCTCGAGGGCTTCTTCTTCCATAGCATTTCGCAAGCGCTTTGAACTCGGCATATTTGTCCTGCGTTGCAAGCTACGAGAAAAAATGAAGGGCAATTAACGTTCAGCGCAGAGTTCCACGAGAAAGTATGCTGATTGGTCGAAAGTGTCGTTTACTTTGACGTTCATTTCGAGGAACGCGACATCAAATACTCAAAGTGTAGGGTCTTCACACGGGTCATTCAACGAAGAAGTCGGGGCTGTACAGGGTAGAAAATATGCCCCAAAAGACCGCCCGTCGGCAGAAAGAGCAAGTTTCAGCAACTACACGCACAAATTGTCACACATTTGTTCTATAACTGCGCTGCTGCAGACGGTCGCAGAAAGTTTAGGTTCACAAGCACGCCGCTACGCACGCACTGTAAATAACACAGATCTCTACTTGAAGTCTCCAAAACTTCTTACGACGACGATGGTTTGAATGATATAGAAAACAGGCGCTTAAAATTGCATCTTACTGCGAAGTGCACACATTCGCTCTCCAATACCGATTCCATACGACACGAAAAACTCATTTTGCCCTGCGGCGCGCCTCAACTCCTGTCGTTGTTCTCAGTGCTGAAAAAGAAGCTCATTGTAACGGTAAGGAACTCAGGGGGGGAGGGACCAGCAGAGCGCTGTCGGTGTCGGGCCGTGGTGCAAGCCACGGCAGAAGGCGCGCCATCCCTAAATGCCTCGGTCGTTGGGACTGCTCAACAGGTTACCACGAGGTGACAGCGCAGGAGGCTGTTTCCTGAAGGGGTCCTCCTTGGAGGTATTGTCCCATGACGTGGGCAGCGTCTCTGGGAATAGAGACTGGCGAAGCTTACGCGGCGCTGTTAGCACGTGGGTGCGCCGGCTCCCCCTCCTTTAAAAAATGGTGCGGCGCGCTGGAAAGGGGTTCTTTCAGGCAAGAAAGCTGCGATGGAGGTTCTGAAATCTGGCCGTGGTCCGGGCGGAAAGCTCCAAGTTGTAAATATTGACCCCTGTACAGAAATTTTCAATGCGTTGCTTAACCTGTGAATATTAGGTGTATATATATTCTCTCACCAAGAACCTGCGCTTCAGACTCATCGTCTCAGCCTGCTACTCAGCCTGTGGCTGAACGAAGAATAAGGACTCGCGAAATTACTCTCGCATGACGTCCCTATTTCCTCGAACAAACGTCTCAATGCCCTTCTAAACCCCGTTACAGAGGTCATGCCAGTTTCATCAAATTGTTGTTTGTTTTGTGGGGTTTTACGTCCCAAAACCAGCTCTGATTATAAGAGACGCCGTAGTGGAGGGCTCCGGAAATTTCGACCACCTGGGGCTCTTTACCGTGCACTGACATCGCACAGCACACGGGCCTCAGCATTTCGCCTCCATCGAAATGCAGCCGCCGCGGCCGGGATTCGATCCCGCGACCCTCGGATCAGCAGCCGAGTACCTTAGCCATCAGACCACCGTGGCGGGGCCAGTTTCATCAAAGAGGCACATTATCCGGACTTCAGGTGAGCGCAGCTCATCGCCAGCATTGTCGGTGCAATTGCTATTCCAATAAGAACATAGCAATCGGTCATGAATTCAACCGACTCGTCGTGCACCTAGCCTTGACTAACTGTAAAAATTACAGAAAGGGGCAGAGAAAGAAAAAGAGAAAGAAAGAAAAAATAATGAACATACCACAAATTGTGGGAATGGTTGTCATGAGAAATTTGCGATGAAATGGCCTATAACAGATTTTTTGGCATTAAGCACTGTTACGCATTGGAAGTAGGTCTTTGCGCAAAGCGCATGAGTACCTACCTCCTCACGTGTATGCTTATCGGAGGCTCACCGTGAACGTCGACAGCACCGAGGCGACTGAGTGGTAGCTCATAGTACGAACCAACGTCGGCACTCAGGTTATTCCGAAGCACAGACATTGCTTTATCGAAGAAAAATGCACTAAACGGCGCGTAAATGTGCTATACCAAAGGTCGTTAGTTCAAATATTCACACCGGATCGAGCAAAATTGCACAAAGGCATGCTGTATGGTAGCTGAATATAATTATGTATTCCTGTGATTGTGCTGATCACACATTAGAAGCGAAATGAACTTTACGTAACCACCCTCATCATAACTGCTGGTGCAATAGGGTTTTATACCGTTTATGCCTTGTGGGGGGAGCCGTCGTACACTCGTGGTAACAAGCTTGCATGGCGCGTCCTGGGCTCGTGTTCGAGACCTCTCTACCGCTTGTTAAGTTTAATGTGTGTGCTTGTTATGTGTGCTTGTCATCTTAGATACGGTAAAACTGATTTATGCTCGCCAGGAAATGCATTTACAATATTAAGTGGACTTGGAGGAGTGCACTAAAGCATAGGCGGTCAGTCAGTCAGTCAGTCAGTCAGTCAGTCAGTCAGTCAGTCAGTCAGTCAGTCAGTCAGTCAGTCAGTCAGTCAGTGAGACAGACAGACAGGCAGATAGATAGATAGATAGATAGATAGATAGATAGATAGATAGATAGATAGATAGATAGATAGATAGATAGATAGATAGATAGATAGATAGATAGATAGATAGATAGATAGATAGATAGATAGATCTTCCACAGAGGCCCATGAGTTGAGAAAATGGCTGTTTGTGCACAGTTTTATAAAATAGACTTGAGATAGTTGGTAATGTTTCACCATGTTTCGTGTAGCATTGTACCAACCTCAAGTTGTATAGAGTTTAGCGTAATCTATATAGGATGGGAAAACCGGCAGAAGGAAAATAATGAATTATTGATTTCTGCGATTATACGTCCAAAACCCACGCTACAAATATGAAAGACGCCGTAGTCATATTCTCCGCAAATTTCAACCACCTGGGATTCTTTAACGTGCACTGAAATCGCTCACAATGCGGCCCTCAACATTTCGCCTCCATACAGAAATGCGAGTGCCGCGGCCGCGATTCGATTCCGCTATCGGCAGCCGAGTCACACAGCCACTAGACCACGGTGATGTGGCGCAAAATATTGAACACTGCACAGAATGCGCGGCAAAAACAAAGGCTATGCAGCCCCTGTCATGAGTGGCGCGAAATTAGCTTGTTGTTGTTTGTCGTAGACTTGCGAGAAGCCTGGTATTTTTGAATCTCTTGCATTGCTATACTCGTGTCTGCTATATACCACGCATTGAAATTTCGAACACACCCGCGACAGGCGCTACCTCCTGCGCAGGCTCTCTCGATTGAAATCTTTATGAAACGTACATGCACAGTCATGCAAGAGTTCCAGCGCTTTAGCGGGCTGAGATATTGTGTTGTCTTGTGTTCGTTGTCTCTGCACTTCTAATGTTGGGTAAAGGGTCACATGCAAGAGGTCAATGCAATGCAGTTTGGTTGCTTGCACTTTTTAGAGTCTTCATGACGTCTCTGTTGTGAGATCCTGTGCTGCTGTCTTCGAGAGAGGCTCCCTTGTGAATCACTTAGCAAGCCTAACCCTTTAATTTGCCACAAATCATCTAGCTTTAATCAACGTGTTTATATTATCGTATTGGTCATATTACAACTTTATTATTTTCCGTACACGTGCATAGTATGTTGAGAATTATCTTGTCTGGAAGGAATTATTTGGATATCGTGGCTGTTAAAGGGCAGCTCCGGCGATTTTTCAGTGTCCACTGAACTTAATGAAATTTTCAATACAAGTTTTCCTCGAAACATCAACAATGTGCGACAAGCCAGGTTATTGTAAGTCATTTAGTTTTCCTGAAAATAGACTTAAAGATTTTTAGCGGAATACCATGAGGGCTACCCTAGGTTTTTGAGGTGACTACCTTCGACAATGCCTACCCAAGTAGGCGGGCTGTGACAAGCAAAACAGCGATACCTAAGCGCTCAGATCACCGCTGTCAAGTTCAGAAATGCTGGCAGAACTCAAGAGATAATCGGATGACATCGCCACTGCGCGTTCTCTGGCACCATCTCCACATTTCTGATGACGCAGAGGCTGCGAGTTCTTCGCATACACTCTAAAAACGCTCTACGTGTTTAGCTTTCGGCTTGAAAACGTCGTTCAGTCGGTTATTTAATTAATTGATTGATTTGTGGGGTTTAAAGTCCCAAAACCAGCTCTGATTATGAGAGACGCCGTAGTGGAGGGCTCCGGAAATTTCAACCACCTGGGGTTCTTTAACGTGCACTAACATCGCACAGCACACGGGCCTCAACATTTCGCCTCCATCGAAATGCAGCCACCACGGCCGGGATTCGATCTCGCGACCCTCAGATCAGCAGCCGAGTACCGTAGCCACTAGACCACCGTGGCGGGGCAGCCAATCGGTTATTTAAAGCTGCCGGTGAGTTACTGAGCAAATTCAACCACCATGGCTGCTATAGGACTATCCATACCATTGGAAAACATCAATACCAGAATATGTTGAAAAAACGTCGCACTTCTCCTTCACTTTGCCTGTGTCATACTTAATTTAGTCGACTCAGTATGTTTGCAACAAAGGCTTTGACAAGGGTATCCGCCAGCAGTGCCCTCGCGCTTCGACATCGTACTTTGCAGGCGCCCCTAAGACTGCACTGAATAATGAGGAGGCTTTACGAGTATTTACTAATGCACGTACGACACGGACATTGTCATTCTCGTATGCAAATGTTAGCTGCTGCTGCAGTATAGAGGGCCGTTAAACTTAAGAACATTACTGGGTGTGATTCAGTAATTGACGGCGAGTGCTGTGCGAAAACGTGATATTTCTTTGCTTTGGTTCACTACACCAGCGGCGGCCTATAATTAATGATTAGCAAGTTCATCTCCCTGAATTGTGACCTCTCTTCTTCTTACTCGGAGGTCAGAAATTCAAATTCTATTCTAAAGAATAGTTATTTCACGCTATAACCCAGCAGTGATTATACATAAGTGACACGAGGCTCCCGGTTTACAGTGCTCACAGGCGTCCCATTTGCAGTCATGCCTACAGAAACGAACTTGGGGGCCGATATTCTTGAAAATCCCTAAATGATGCACTGTCGGCTAATGCTCGTTTTGACGTCGCTCTTCAGTATTCTTGGTCTTGGTAAGTGAGAAATCTTTGCTTGAAAGTACCACCTTGTCTTCCTTACAGTAATGTTTATGAGCCATGTAACATTCCACGACTGCCACGCACAGATCCGAAACGCGATCTCTTTGTTCTTCTCCTTCTTCTTCCCCCTGTTCCCACCAAATCTGTCCATTGTCACAACGACCCACTACAGTCTCCCAGGCTTTGTTTCATCCCTCCGCTCCATTTAAGGGATGACATTGGCAATGGCTGCTATTTCCATCACACCGTTTTCCGTCGTGCACCCGATGGCCTTCAGTACTCCTTCTTTTGTGGCCAATTTTATCACTCTAAACGGCCCCAAAACTTTTGTGTTCGGACTTCCATAACCTTTCCGCACCAGAACCATATCACCCAGGACTATTGCGGGAATATTTGTGTTATGACGTTTGTCAAAAGCTCTCTTCATCGCTTCCCTGTGCTTCTTTTGCTGTTCTGCACTTTTCTTCGTTTCCATCAAGTGAAGCTTCTCTGATATGCCAAGTATGTCGTCCACAGGTAAGTAGGCAGGCTCCCCGAAAGCGGCGTATTGAGGGCTGCATCCTAGAATGCTTGCATGCGAATAAAGAGATCGTGTTTCGGATCTGTGCATGGCAGTCGTGGAATGTTACAAGCCATATATATGCTTGCGCTTTTATTTATTCCGCGTGACAAAGTGAGCAAAGCAGCATTATAATGGAGTTATCGTCTGGACGTTAGTGCCTATTACACGAAGCTGATTATGGAGAGTCAAGACAATTGCAATGCC
Organism: Hyalomma asiaticum; assembly: GCA_013339685.2. NCBI lineage: Eukaryota > Metazoa > Arthropoda > Arachnida > Ixodida > Ixodidae > Hyalomma > Hyalomma asiaticum. Next base: position 8,993 of record JABSTT010004831.1, read on the forward strand.
ATAGTTTGTCTGTGTGTGTTCAAATGAACTCATAAAGTTTTAGGCGATTGTACATGAAAGCGGCGATTTTCTTTAGCTGTCATACGGAACACACTGTACGGATGGACATACGTAGCGCGGCACAGCTGCCTGGCCCTGTGATAAAGCCTTTGTCTGGGCGAAATGTGTTATTTCCCAAATGAAAATTGTGCGTGAACTAAACTCGCTTGTAAGGTTCCTAAAAGCATAACGTCTTGACCTGATATCTTAGAGCATATTACTTAGCTGTGACGCTTACGTGCACCTCCCATGAACTAGCTTCCCCGCTGAAGGCTATGGATCCCTCACTATTATTTTATTCCCATCTCGCATTGAGGCTTTCATGAAACCCTGTGGGGGAAACCGTAAGCAGGCCCTTCCGTGCCGTTTCCCATAAAATTCTCATACTAGACGCTGACAACAGTTCCACAGTTGTTGTTGTTGTTGTCGTCGTCGTCGTCGTCGTCGTCGTCGTTGTTGTTATTGTTGCGTACCACATGTGCCAGCCCGACACCGAAAAATCGTATAAAAATGCTTGCTGTGTTCCCACAACTGCCCCACTGACATAACCCTCTTGAAAATGCATGGGTGTTCATGCAATTCTTAATCATTGCAGGCTCGCCGAAGACCCTGAAACGATGGTTTGATGGAAAGGCTTGCGAAGCTCCAATAATTGAATTTGAACCGCACTGTGGTGACCTGAGGATGTTAAAGTACTATTTCAATAAGGACACTAAGCGCTGCCACCACTTCTTGTGGAATGGATGCATTCGCCACGGTGTATTCGACACACACATCGAATGCATAGAAACTTGTAACGTCGGTATGTGTGCTCTTCATTACGTACTCTGGCATCACGTACCTAGCAATGTGCATGGCAAATTTTTGTAGCGAAAGCTTTCACCTGTTTCCTACATCAAAGGATTTTGGTAGAGATTTTCTTCGCAGCCCCCGCCGCCACCGGCGATCGCAACCGCTTTCCCTCGTGCTCAGAAAAAAAAAATATTCCACGACATCCCGGAACTGGACCCTGCTCGATAGGAGTGGCCCTTAGCACCGCCCACCACGCACCACGGGCTGGGTACGTTCTGGAAGGGAAAATTGGCATATTCCTCTTTTTAGGACAAGGGAAAAGGAAATCGATATGGATTTCCAAGAAATGAAGGCTTTCTCAGTTGCCGAAAAATTCGCCCTGCTCCGGGGTTGCAGCTCAGGACCTACGCCTCACCGTGGCGCTAGTTGAACTGACCAGAAGGCTAGCAAACGACAGTGCGAGGGTGAATCCATCGACTACTCGTTCTGTCCCGACCAATGGACCTGGCGATAGTACTGGTGTACTGGTGTTTTAGGACATTATCGGCTTCTCAATGTTAACCGAGGAAGGAAGGAAGGAAGGAAGGAAGGAAGGAAGGGGAAAAACAGAAGGGCAGGGAGGTAAACCAGAAAGACGCCCGGTTGGCTACCCTACACTAGAGGAGTGGGATGGGGAACGCAGGAGTGCACCAACGAATACAAAGGAAGAGGAATAGAAGTAGCGACAGAAGAAGGAGGAGGAAGCAGGATTAAGAGGTGCAGCAGGAGTAGCCGAAGGAAAAGTACAATCCCACCACTACCGTTCAATACTACGAAGACTACGGTGCGTAAGAAAACAACATGCGTGTGCAACATAATACAGTTACATGTGCAACGGCCGCATTATTAGCAGGGATGAGACAGCGACGCCTTTTTTTTTGTTTTTTTTTTTGCACATGTTACCTGAAATCGACGCATGATACGTTTGCTCCAATTCGCATGAGCGTGGTATGTCCGTAATCGTACTTTCGACAGCCGCCAATAGCTGTGCTCACATATGAACATTGCAGCCCCCACATAGCAGTGACCGCTAGCTTTGATCCGAACTCACGTTTTCTGCTTGCGTTCTGTCCTCTCAAGAACAAACAAATGGAAAAAGCTGCCACTGTTTTGCGTTAACTCATACTAAATACGAAGCGTCAGTTATTGTTTCTCGTTATTACTGAGATAAGTTTTTCGTTTAGCTATGTCAGCTAGGGTTATAGCACTGGTAACTTGACAGCGGCTCTTTGAAACAGGGCTGAATCATCATGGATACCTGTTGTCAACGTGTGAAGATAATAATTTTGGCATCCGCTGTTCACTTTTCAGCTTTGAGTCAGCAATACAAATTAGGTGACGACACTGTAGTCTGAACAAAAGGCGCAGGCTTGTGTTCATGTACAACCGCTGCCACTGTTGGGATGGGCATTGTCTTAGGAGGCACTAGCCAAGGAATCGCGCAATCAACTTGAATGATCGATAAACGCGGTACATGCGCCGACACGCGTAAACAAACTGCGTACGCCCGTTGAAACTTTCGTGCACCTTGCATGTTGGTAGAGACGCTCGTTTCTGCAGCCATGACGAGACAGCACGGAAAGCAAGTTCTCAGAAAACAGCGCGGTACCCACTCCGAAGGGAGCTAACGCCACCAAAAGCAACTTCACAGGGCGTTCTTTACAAACTGTAGATGCGCACAATGGACATGCTTAGAGGGGGCCGCGACAATGGTGGTCAGCTCCGAAGCGGACGTCCGTCACCCCTCACGCAAATCTTTATGCTTAGCTGCTCCCGCCTTAGCGCGTGCTACGTTATTTTAATGAGAATACGTGCGTTTTTCTTTCAGTTTTTCTTCTTTTTTTGTAGTTGTCGCAAACATGGAAGACAGCATTTCTGCGGGGCAAACATTTACGCACAATGGGGGCGACTACCGCCGGGAGTGCATTTATTATGTGCAGCCTGGCGCAGCCTATTAAGTATGCTGGCACACATACGTTCTCTTGCGAGTTACCTGCAGCACAGGATTTAGGAGAAGCTGAACCACCCATTCTAGCTGAATACTTGAGCGAAATGCTGCACTGCACCTAACAAACGTAGCGAAGACGCGCGGCGTCGTCATTGTGCATGAATTTCTGTTAGTTTCTGCAGGGCAGGAAAGACATGTGCTGCCTTCCCGCATGACAAGAAATACTGCGCTGAATCTGTCTCTACTGGAGCCCTCCATTTACTCTTATTGTGTTATCAATAAATGAGTTCTTAAATACCAGTAAACGCGCACCTGTGCTTATATGAAGGTCATAATCTCATATGAACGTCTATGACAAATTCTACACTCACATGCACAGAGCATGCAGTCATGCTCGATATATCCTCCGCTTTTAACTAGTTCAACATAACCGGTGACCGATATGTAAACAAATCCGAAAGGTTTGGAAAGAACGCACTGAAGCTCTTTACAAAAAAAAAGTAGGATTATACTGAACGCCATGGACATATCAAGGATTTTTATTAGCCTATTATGTCTGTGTGGTATGAGAGAGCATGGAGGTTGAAAATCGTGGTATAAGTTTACCCGGCAAGGAGACAAAGATTGTTTGCCCTAGCTCAGCTAATGCGAGCTGCGATACATGTATTGGGCTGTGCTGGAGCAGCTTCTGAAGGGAATGCACTAGTTTCGCGCACACACTAACGAAACATAGCGGAAGGGCACGCTGTCAACAACAGTTTGACTTAGGCGAGTTGATTTATACTGTAACCATGCCATAACGTATGAAGAAATAAGAGGACAGAAAAGAGCTCTGATGTTCAACAGATTTTTATTCAGTGGATGCTTACTGTTTTCATATACTATGAAACACGCAGAGAGCCCGCACAAGAACACTGTGATCACATACTCTTCAGTAGAAGTAATCAGAAATGTCCTCTAGATATCGATTAGGCGCGTGCATTGATCTACCGCCTTTTCGATGAAAAACGCTTGCCATGATTTCTCTCTTTTTGTTTTTGCCTTTTTCGGAAGCGTCGTGGTCTTGACAAGAGCACTTCCTTTGAATTTGCAATGCAACTTGATCTATGTATTTCATGGTGTCTAAAAACAGCTAACATCCTTAGCACTACATCTCTTTTGTCCCTTCGCTGTCGCCCTGTTACCTCCGTATATACATTGTCTTAGCCTTGAATCTCTTAGCCTTAGCCTTGAACATTGAATCTCTTAAGGGAATTCCGGTCATACTTATCTCAGTCAGATCTCATACAGCAGGCCTTCAAAAAGGGTCAGCTTATATCAACAATGAGAGACTGCGGCGTAGTCAATGTTTTCTCAAGGACGGCAGAAATGGCTCAACGTTTCCTATGAAACAATCTTTATAGGCAAATGTGGCGCCGAATTGCCATTCTTCAGAAGATGCTGAATAACAGCAAAATCGACGCTACATTTGCCAAGGAAGACTATCGGCTCAGCCTATGTCGGCTCTAAGGTGGCGCACTTGGCGCAATTTTGCCAACAAAAGGCGGCGGCGTAGCCCATATTGTTTATGTAACGGCCAAAATCGGCGCCACATTTGCCAGAGAAGGTTATCGACTCAGCCGATGTGCGTTCTAAGGTGGCTTACTTGGCACGGCTTATCCCATATTTTTTATAGAACGGCAAAATCGGCGCCACATTTGCCGGAGAGGGTTATCGACTGAGCCGATGTCGGCTCTTAGGTGGCGTACTTGGCAAAATGTTGCCAATTAAAGGCCACGGCATAGCCCATATTATCTATAAAATGACGACGCGTGTGCAAAATATGCACATGCGTTTTCGCTCATTTACATGCGCGAGTGGGCAGTGTTACGAGTGGTTTGCGGTAACACCGAACGATCCACAGTGCTTCGCCCACTCGTCATGATTCACCTCGCGGAAATGTGCGGATTTCTTTTGTGTAGGACGTTTGCAGTACCTAAACGGACGCTGCAGGAAGTGAAGCGCATCGGCTTTCAACAATAATTAACACTTAAATATTATGTTCCTCTCAAGTTCACTGTGATGCATTCACTAGTAACAGAGAAAATGAAGGCCAAATGTCTGTTTTGGAAATTTGTGCCGGAGTGGGGCACATCAAATATGAAGCATGGGTTCTAAGATGTTAAAATACTTCTTTAGAGTTTGCTAAACAAGACCCAAGAAAGTTGCCTGAACATTGCCTCTGACCTGCTTCGAGAACACTGTGGTTCATTTTTAAATATTATGAACTATGTAGGCACACAATCTGATGACTTCACAACTTGGACTTCTAAGCGATTGGAGCGGAAATATCGACATCGCTTCTCCACCAACACGTCACTTGCGCATATATTTTTTTACTTATAGGGCCCATTATAAAGGAAAACGTGATGAGTTTCTTATTTCGAAAGGACATTAGGATAGAAGAAAAAGAAGTTTTGTCTGAAGTACTTCCTCATGGGAACTCTATTCCTGTAACACGCTGACAACCCCCTGTCTACGCACGTACACTACACAGGTATACGAGGTTTAAAAGGATAATAGGATGGTAATCGTACAAAGCTTCCTTGTGTTTGGATGCCGTAGTACATTCCTAGCAGGTTCTTGAGATTTGAACGATAAGAGTACGATTAAGTACGTAGAATTCAGTTCAGCCTTATGAGTCCCGTGCTTGACTAATAAATGTCATGTTTTGCGTATTTACGTGTAGTAAGCAATAGAGAAGGACTCCGAGAAAACTTACTTCTTTTGTGGAAAGAACACATTGGCATCCTGATGTCCTTATTTATCTCCTATTTCAGATGAAGAAGCTGGAATTTGTGCCGATCCACATCCGAGGTCATGCGCGAGTTCAGATAGGACCAAGCCCGTAACTCAATACTATTACGATATATTAACCGGAACTTGCAAGACGTACCAGCTCTGCCATGTTCTCGATAAGGAGTGGATACAGAATTCTTTTTTTTCGCGCACTGTCTGTGCTATTCATTGCATGTAAGTACTTCACTGCTTCTTTACAGAATGCAGTCTCTGAGTTGTGTGCATTTAGCAGACATAACTACTTCTCCTTGAGCTTTTCCATTTCTCACTGCTTGTGATGATACGTCAATGTTTATTTGAGGTAATGAAACGACCACACAGTGAAGAAAAAGAGGGCAGTAAAGGCTTACTGCCTTTTTTTATTTCTGAGCAGTCATGTTTCCTTGTCACGGCCATGTTACATATTCTAAAGCTCGAGAGCAGTTGTCATTGTGAGCTTGGTAGAGTAAGTGTTGTACAGGGGGAAAGTTAGCGATTCAATTGTTTTTCAACAAAAGCTACTGCTAAAGCTGTCTCCTACGAAGCTATCAGGACACTGCCACAGCGTGCGATGACATCGCGGCTCTAGAGGGCGTTATTTTTCAAATTCAAGTGTTGCTACAGAGCTACTCTTCACATATATGTTAATATTTCCAATGGACAACCATGAATAAGCGTTCGAACAGGCACGAGGATCGCGGCATGCCGCTGTCATCAAGCACTTGTGTTCCGCCTTCGAGCATCGAAAGCCCTTGGGTTCTAAGCATCTTCCGTTTCACATTTTGCACGTTAGCCACAATTTACACTTTCGACGCATGGGCGTGGCTGAAAAATGGAGGAGGCTTAAGGTTTGCCTTATGACGCCAAGCTGTGTTTTTACCCTATTACGGTAGCATCCGAAATAAGGGGAGATGGCACCATCTCACCGCAACTGCACAACGCCGTTATCCGTGAATCCTCGTGAGATAACAAATCATTGCTGGTGCTACTGCTGCTACTGAAGACTGCAAACTATGACACACTCTTCGGCGATGGTTGGCCAGCCTTCAGTATTTAAAGCAGAAATAATTTTTGTGCCGTTGTCTCTGAGGTGATCACACAGAGGCACATGAACACAGCGAGTGCGAGTAGTGGCTTTGCCGGGCGGTTAAATGTATTAGCGAATGTGCAGTCATTAAGTGGCAGTAAATTTTCCAGGAAGGGAAATTGTTGAGAAGGTGACCTCGTTACGGTGAACTTCTCCTCAGTTCCCACCTTCTCCTCCTTCCTGCTTCTCTTCTTCCTTTTGGAGCCGAGCTCCTCCAGCAAGCGTTGCTGCTGCGAAGAAGGATGGACGGAAGCCTTCCTGCTACCTGTCCGCCGTCGCATTGTCGATTTGAAGGATGGAGACCAGCCTTTCACACAAACACCACGAGACTTTATATACCAGACGGACAGTACATACACATTGACAGACAGTAGCTTCGGTTGGTAGGACCTAGGTGGAGCCATCGGTTGGTAGGGCATCGCGGTGGGACCGTCGCTCCAATTCGGCAGAGCCGACCAGTGCATAGCACCTCTCCTGCGACCTCAACCACCGCCCGGACTCGTACTAAATGTCCCCTCTAGTACTATCCGCGCCCCGGTTGGGAGGACCTTGGTGGAACGGTCGCTTCCATTCGGCAGAGCCGACCCCAGTGCATAGCACTGCTCCTGCGACCGTAACCACCACCCGGACTCGTGCTAGATGTCCTCTCTAGCACTATCCACTCCGTCCTCGCCAACCTTCGGGCTACCCTCCAACCTTCTGCTTACCTTCAGCCTTCCAACCTCCGCTTCCAAGCTTGCTTCCAGTCTCTCTTGCCAGGGGAAAGGGGCCACCTTATATACACCGGTTGCTCCGCCCCTCAATCCCTCACAGCCAATCACAAACGGCGAACAAAAGACCACCCGCGAACAATAAAGTAGGTACGCTTGCTGCCCACAACCCGCGAACAATAACGTAGGTACGCTTGCTGCCCGCGAACAATAACGTAGGTACGCTTGCTGCCCACCGCTCCGCGGGGGGGGGGGGGCGAGGGCGCCAAACCAACTGTACAATACATCCCCACAATGGTCGCCTCCTCCCCCGCATGTTCACCACGTGACTGTGCGTCTTTTCCGGTGCCTACTTGACCACCTCGGCATACCATATTCCCCGTCTCATTCCGACGACCGTTACAGTGGCACATGGTCGTGTCCTCTGACACCTAGTATTCACGTATTCCGCTGTATTCGCAATAAGTAGTCCCAAATGGGCCTCAAATTAGGTGTTCTCGGAGCCGACATCTAGTCTCGCCAGTACTTCTGCCTTGCAAGTCCAATGTATACACTGTCATTCTGTGGAATACATACACACATCTAATATGTAGAGAGAAACCCTTATGGTACCCAGCCGGTCTCCTCACTGGCTAACCTCCCTGTCTTTCCTCCTTTCCTCCTCCTCCTCCTTATGGTGACGTTAGGCATTGGGATGATTGGGCGGTCAGTGCCAGAAGCAAAATGTTATGGAAAACGGGAGCTTTTTACATAGAACGCCTACCCTCCGTTTGGCATAAGTTGATCTAATTTTGAACAGAATTTGTGCATCCATTTCCACAAGGATCAAGCCATTTGTGAAAGCTCTCGCTTCACCGCTTTGTGACATCAAGACTTCAAGATTAAATAGACTATAGGATTCAAACACAAGATTATTTCTGTTGGCCAAGAACGCAGAAATGGCAGTACCATCATCACCAGTGAAAACCATGCTAAAACAGCAATAACACAAAAAAGGACAATCCAGCCTGTAGCATCTGTAGGTACAGTACAAGTCTCCAGTGAGCACGAAGGGGCCGTGTTTGTATTCGTTTCATATTGCAGCATCGCCTTCCCGATGTTCGTGACGATGTTTCCCCTGGACATGTTAGGTTCCAGGTACATAGTCATGATGACGATCCCGTTGGAGAGCTTTACGGCAACGTGCTCCTCGACGCGGCTCTGGTTGGTGGGTGGTAGGTGGAGATCGTCCGCTGTATCTGGCAGCTTGACGTAGATTCCAACACCGCCCGCCAGACGCTCTGCTTCTTCGGTGCAGACAATTGGAACGAATCCGTTGATGTGCATCTTTCCAGAGTTCCACGTCTCCTTGAAGCAGAGTATGTCCGCTGTGGGCAGTCAGTATGGGATCTCTCTCAATGTCTTTTGCATAGGCATGGAGAGATCGGGCGTTGAGTAGGACGAGGGTAAACTCGGTAGAGTGGTCGACGTCTTCTCGCAAGGCTCGATGGTACCGCTGCGTCAGCGTGGGCAACCTGTGCTGCTCGAGACGTTGAAACTCGCTGAGCATACCCTTGTCATCGTTGCTGTCCTTGTGATGGAAGTGATGGTCTCCCTTAGCGTTGGTCAGGTATAGGTTGTTGACGTTGGTGCAACGGCAGAGCAGCGTACACGAGCTTTTGCGGGTGCGTTTTGCTGTACTCTACACGATGGACGAATACGTTCCTCCCTGCGACTTGTGTACCGTTATGGCGCCCTCTTTCACGATGGGGAACTGCCTTCGTTTGCACGCAACGCCCGTCTTGCGGTCGATGGTGAGTGTGACCGCGTTAGGCTCGATGGGCATCCACGATGTTTCCACATCGTATCCGTTTCGCACGGCCTCGCTCACTGCCTGACGAGAACGGAGACGAGCGAGGTTCCCCACCGTGCGCACACAGAACTTCAGTCACAGCCGTTTCGGGAAGAACGCGTCTTCATCTTCTTCGTGCAACACTACTCGTTCGCACAATTTGAGATTTCCTACCGCCTCGTTGACGAGTCCGTCGATGACGTCGATGTTGTTGGTGATCATGTACGGCTTGTTAGGGACGATGAGAATATCTTGGGAAGGCTGGTAAATTCGGTGTGCGAAATCTTGGCCGCCTTCTCCTTTGCCTTCTACATGGCTTCTTGTGTCGTGCAACCCAGGTTGGTGAGTACTGGTGTGGCTACAACGGCGCGACGGCGGACAAGCCTCGACCCTAAGGAGCTTCGCCCCTAAAGGAGTTCGAACTGCCCGCCGAACTTTTACAGAAGGCGACAATCTGTGAATTGTTCCTGTCCTAATGATATCGTTTTCGAAACTGTTGATTGCAGAGCACCCGGAAAGCCGCCTAAAATTTTGCCACCGACACCGTTCCAGCTCAGCCGTGAGCACACCTCCTTTTTAGCTGTGGCGAAACTTTGTCCTATTGGCCGGAGTCCTGCTTGTAACTTATTGACAACAAACGCAAATATATCTGGAACATTGCAATATAGATAATACAAACGTGAAACGCCAAGGCGGTGCCTACGTAAATCTGAAACACATGAAAAGGTTACTTGCCAACTCCATAATTCCGTCATTAAAGCGGTAAAGTTGGCTAATTTCCGAGTTTTTTTAATTGTGATATGGTAAGCTTTTTTTTTTTGAAGTGCAAATCTGTCGTGTTGTCATTTTGTTGAAGTACCTTAAAATTTGTCACAATTTTCTAAACGAGATTGCTCTTGACTATCTCTTACAAATACGCTGGAATATTGCTGCTACATTTTTCACGAATACTGGAGATGAAATGTGCCTTTAAAGTTCCTTTTATGTGTGTTCGGTATAGTCACCGACAGTGCTGTGAATTTGGTTTAATCAACTGTCGTCAATCTCATGCTGTCAACTACTTTCATTTAGATTTCTCGTTTCCGCCGTGTATGCCGCCGGGCAGTCAGCACCGCGGATTTGGTTAACGATGGCTTTAGGCCATTATTTTGGCAAATGGGCTTTCTGTTGGGGTACAAGAATTATTACCTAAAGTGTTTGCAACTAGTGCTTACCTCTGAGCCGTTATTGTCATATTCAGCAGAGAGCTTCGCTGGTACCATTGACATGTGAAAGAGGAACTTGCTTTTCGGGAAGGAAGGAAGACTGCGCTGTAAACAATACTTAGCCATGATGGGAGTACACGACTTGTCCTCTAGCGCATTCCCCAATAATATACTCCGGTCATGCGGAGTAAGAAGTTTACTCCGCTTGACCGGAGGTTTTGGATGCATATGTTGGGAGTAATATTTACGTCTATCGAGGAGCTTTTGCGGGCAGCTATGGGGTAGTTTATGCTTACATCCATCCATGTAGGAGCTTTTTCTGGTGCCAGCTAAGCTTAGGCGTGGCCCGGGACAATTCCTTGCATAATTTCATTAATACTTTGTCTACCTGGGTAAAATTGGTATCCTTTTGGTCCTTCTTTTTGTCGATAGTCTTGACGTTTACTTTTTGATAATCCTGGTTAGTCCGCATAAAATCTTGATAAACTCAGAAGCCTAAAACCACGTCGGGGGGACGTACACATGCTGGGTGGTGGTCGGGCCCCAGCCACTTCAAAAAATATATTTGCGATTCACACATCACTGTGGTCGTCCGGTCGATTTGCGGCATTCGGCTTCTGGCTGGAGGAGCATGGCGGTCTAGTGCGGTTTACCAGTGGAAAGAGAGCTGACAGCTTCACGCATAACACTGATCGGCCGTTGCAAACTAACTGCGCACTCATGACTCGTGTG
>JABSTT010004832.1:0-19725 GCA_013339685.2 Hyalomma asiaticum
CACACTCCCCACAAGTAGCCGTGAGTCGCAATCACAGCAGAAGGAACATAATAATAATAATAATAATAATAATAATAATATAATATAATAATAATAATAATAAAACTCGCACCACACCACGCTGAGTCCCTGGATGCATATAATTTCCCAAGCTCTCACGTGTCCAGACGCGGTCTTCAGCGTGCAAGTATGAGATGAGAAAAATCCTTTTATGCAATAACGTACGCCGCAGGCGAAGAAAAAGAACTTTCACAGAAACCGCTCGTGTCCTTGTACTAAATATATAATGCACAAGACGAACTGAAAGAAAAGAAGCACTGCTGGTAAAACACTGTCGTGATGCTTACAGTAGTTTAAAGTAGTTACATCGTTCACAGCCGTAAATGTTCCGCGTGGGCTTGTGAATATAGCCAGAAGGCTTGTCATTCTGATCTGTTAACTTTTTTGTGTAGTTCACAAGAAGAACCGGAGAAGCTTTTCAGAGATGATGTGCGCTGACACTCTGCGTGACTCTTGTCCACACCTTCCGGACAGTCCAGAAGCGGCGAATCTTCAAGATATGACTGAACAGTAAATTGCAGTGTCTCGAGGATTTTCTTTCGGTAAAGATATTTCACTGCCTTCTCGAAGACGTCACAATCTCATATGATGGTTCCGGGAAACATTTTGACAATCACACAATTGAGCGGTTCGCCACAAGGCTGAGCAAATCCGTCTCATTGTAGAAACTAAGCAGAAGGACGCACTTCGGGACATCTGCATCAGCATGCCGTCTATCATCCGAAAACTGCGTTATGTTTATGAAGGACGCCGTGGTGGAAGGGTCCGGGAATTTCGACCACCTGGTAATCTTTAGGGTGCACCTAAATCCAAGGCACAAGCACCAAGCATTTTCGCCTCCATCAAATATAAGATGGTCAAGTTTGACCAACCAGCCAACCCATTCTTGTTGCTAGTAGCACTGAGTGTGCCTCTTCTTTTGCCGAGTGCATGAGTACCTAGAAAGCCAGACTGTCCCCACACGCACCTGTACTGCTTCCACCACTTTCTACATGCGGAAAAAATAATTAGCACGGTAAAGTGGCCGGGAACAGCTGGTTTACCATACGAAGCGCATGCAGAGCAACGCGCTTTGGGGGTTGGCTCGCGACGCCCTCGCGCGGAACGCGCCGTCGTCCTGTATAGAAACAGATCCATTGTAGTCGTGGCAGCTGCTCAGGCCGTAAAAGAGAGAGCGAGCGCGCGCGCGTCCAGACCGGCCGTGCCTTTACTAGTGGGTAGCGTTCCCGCCGACCACTCTTCGAGCGTGATGTGAACAAAACTGCTGCGTTAGGCGCCCAAGCACGCCAACGACGTTGACGGGTCAATGTGGCGCAAGTAAATATGATTGATACCTTTGTCGCGTGCATTTACTATCGACTTTTTAGGGGCGAAGCTCCTTAAAGCGGCACCCGTTCGTCCCTCGTCGTAGTCGTAGTCGTAGTGCGTAACCAGTCTTACGCTTTGACCTCCAAGGTGGTGCCGGTGGGAGATTTCTCCTGTGCGTTGTTGAACAATAAAAAAATTCGCAGCGTGCGCGTTAACTAAAAGCCGAATTCTTCTGTCTCTCATTCCCATTAGCAGCCATTGGCATGTTCCAGTAGGAAACGTTAGTAGAAGTAGAAGTGTAAAAGCCGACTTCTGCTGTCTCTCATTCCCAGTAGCAGCCATTGTTTACCTCCAAGGTAGTGCCTGGTGAGATTTCTCCTGTGCGTGATTAAACAATAAAAATTTTGTTCAAAACGCCGTTGATTGATGAAATAAACCAACGAAAGACGCCAGATGTTTTCTACAAGCAAAACGAAAAGACGCCAGATGTTTCTAAAGCAAAACGAAAAGACGCCAGATGTTTCTAAAGCAAAACGAAAAGACGCCAGCTGCTTAACGAAAGACGCCAGGTAAAGCAATGGTTTCATCTGCAACCAGTGCAAGAACCTTAGCTTACATTTCACCGACCACAAAGCGGTCATAATGAAAGGACAACGGAAACCAGCAATAAAAGTTTGATAAAACATTTAATCAATCGTTTCACGTCATTTTTATCGGGCGATTTAACGGAAGAAATTTCACGGTTTAACCGATGATTACTTCCAGGAGCTTCGCCCAATCTCATCATCATTCACCTCGTGGATCTGCCGTCAATTTTTCCAGTTATTACGTAAACTACTTCAGTTACCACAACAGTTTGGTCTTTGATGCTATGGAGGCAATGCCTGAATGGGGTTCATCGACGTCAAACTGCCGTACCAGCGAAGCACCGATAGCAATGGGCAAGTTCACCTCGATGTAACTATAAACATTCAACTACTTATGCGAAGACACATCTCACTTTCTAACCGTGCCCCGATATAGGCTGCAGAAAATAGCGTCCTTTCCTTAAAACACCCACAATTATCTTTGTGCACAAATTCCCTTTCCTAACCATGACCGCGAACGTACACATATGTGTTTGTTATTCCGCAGATAATAGCACAAACAAGAAATAAGCTAAAGTAATGCCACCTCGAGCGCCTCGCTACCTACAACAAACCACTATTTAGTTTTTGTTTTTCTGCGAGACTGATGAACATTACTTTTCGTTTTCTGCATAATAATTTTTCGACCAAACGTTGTTTTGCTTGTCTAAATTCAGTGACCGTGCTCCACACTTCATCCCCTGAGTTACTTACCAAGGTGATATTACGAGCAATACGGCAGGCTACCGAGGTATTCTCCAATGACTCACTACCTACACGCATGTTCACAATGCAGGGACTTCCTCCTGAAGGCGTGTGCTGAATAGCAACAGCAAGCTCGTATTACGGTTTTACAGCCAAACTTTTTGTTGGGATCTTATTGCTTCCTATATGGAGGACTGATTTCTAAAGGAACACATCTAATTCGGGCGGGCAGTGACCGCAGATCCCGAGCATGACATAGAAGTAACAAGAGAATGCAGTGAGTACAATTTAGCAGGGAGTCTCAGATCACGAATGGCAGCTTTTACCATCATCTCTCAAGGCCAATGTCTCTACGAGCTGTATAATGCCGGTACTTATTACGGGGCAGAAATATGGAGGCTTACGAAAAGCGTTCAGCTTAAAGACGGGCGTAACGTTAATGGATAATGAAATGGGGCGAGTCCGGTAGGAAACGCGTATTAGTGAGATTTCAAAGGAAATCAAGAAAGAAATTGCAGGGTTCCTTAATGTTCCCGTAAGTGACGTTTTCGGTTCTCAGGGTCTACTTCAATCCCAAACGGCGTCTATCTCTACCGGTGAATTGAATCGTGAGTGGAAAACATGTCCAACGCAGCCACACGTCGTTCCTTTCTTAAGCATCGCCTACACATAGGGCCTACATGAATCCCAAACGGCATATTTCTAGCTCTATTTACATCACATACAATCACATGCGGCTCATACCTGGACATCCAATGCGGGTATGAAGCACACGTGGTTTTATGATCGTTAATAGTGACGTAGCTGAACAGCATGCCATGCTATTAATGTCACTACCTGTCAGCGATGTTAGTCATGTATACACACCTTTCCATGCCAATTTCGGTAAGTACTAAGAGAACGAGAAGAGAGTTTTCACTTGATCCCCACATTTCGTTTAAACCTTTTCGCGGCGTTTCCACGGCATTTCAGGTCGCGAAGGTCAGGCGCCCCGCTGTAGCCTTATGTCGCTATAGCAGCTGGCACCATAAATGGAACATGGGTATGTAATGGAGAAGGCAAGACAACCGAGAGTCATGAGGGGGATAGACGAAATTCCAAGATGAGGAAGACGTGGCAAGGGGAGGCAGGAAGTTAGCTGGGCAGATGAGATCAAGAAGCCTTATGTCCACGGTTAGCACAGGACACTGTGAACCGGAGAAATATGGGAAATGCCTTTGGGAAATATGGGAAAAGCAGGTGCTCAGAGGACGAATGTGCCTATACTGATGCGCGTCTAGAGGCAAGAGGACGTTAAAGGGCGTCGTGGACCACTTGATTCGAGGAAGGTGTTCCAAGAAATAATCGGTCTCTCTGGTATGAGAATCTGCGGAAGAAAAACATTTTACCCGCTCACTATATACCCGACCTCACTATTTTGAGACCATTCTTTGTCTTTTTCCATCATTCCTGTAAGCGTAAATTTGTCATCATATTTTAAGTTGGTGCGATGCTGCCGTCCTTTTTAAAAACAGCTACTTTTATACTTGGACATTGTAACTTATTATGTGAGAGGCTTCACATTTCGTAATCGGCTTGGACAGCTCTGCGCATTCCGATTTATCCAAAGTTGCCATTTCCTTGTTAAATATTTACTAGCTTGAGAGGGTTTCTTTCCTTATTGCCTAAGGGCCTTGCCTTGAGGTGCTACTGCGGAAATAAGCCCCGTTATTATCTTTTTCCCCATATCCACTATGTTGTCATTCTCATCTTTTTCCACAGCCCAGGGGTGAGAGCAGAAACAGATTTGGGAGCAGTTTGTTGGAGCAGCGAAATGTTCATTTTGGAGCAGGAGAACCTTGATTTGGAGTAGCTCACAACATTTAATGTCATGTCTTAAGAGCTCAAAATGTCGAATTAGGAGCAGCCCAGGTGACCATCTTTTTCACAACCAGGTGTCAGCACACTTCTCAAAATTTAAGAAAAATTCTCATTGCACCAAAATTGTCGACACACAGTAGTCTTTTAGTTAAAGGAGTACTGCCGCGAAAATTTTCAGTTGGCGTTTTCTTGCATGAAATGAAAGGCCAAGCCCTCCAGAGCCCAGAAAACGTACTGGTAAGCGTGAACGCGCCGTGAAAATTAATTTACAGCATGCCTTTAAAAGCTGGTTTCGGTTCCTACTGTAGCCTGATATCACGACACAGTATGTGCATAGTAATGAGCTCCTCGTGACGTGCTCCCGCAAAAAATCATGACGTTTTCGCCCGGTGGTCTCTCGCGCACAGCGCCTGCAGCAGCAAGTGCGAGGTCTACGATGTACAAAATTTTGTATAACGACTCCACGACGACAGCAAATACTTCGGCACAGTGCAAGGTGCAACGTACGGCACGCACGGTGGGTGTCGGCGTGGCTCCGGAGGCCGCGGTAAGCTAAGGTGGCCTCGGAGATCTCCGCGGCATTTCAGGGGCAAAATGCCGGCACCATAGCGAGCTTGCCTTTCGATTATACGTGGGCACACACGACGATAGAGGGTAATTCGACTTCGCTCGCTCGCTTCATGGGCATTGTCAAGCTACGGCGACTTGAAAGGCGAGATCATACGACCGAGAGTGACGCGCGAGCGGCCATTTTGCATGTTTTTGTACCTGACGTCATCACAACTTGCCATACTGCTGCGTGAAGTCACCAAAATTTGTACTGTAGCCTGACGTCACATTAGTGTCGATGTCAGTAGGCACGCCATGTGAATATTGACTTTGACGTCGAATTAAAATATGATATCAGCATTTCCTGAGCTTAACATTTGCTCAGAGCTGTCTACGCATATAGGAGAGTTGTATGGTGGAGTAAACTCAGCTTCGAAAATTGGTGTCAGTACTCCTTTAAGACCACTGGCATGATTTCCCCAATCACTGCTTTCACATTTTGTAGATTTTCTTATTTAGCTTCTGAAGGATCCCTAGCACTTCTTGTAGTGTTCTTTTTTGTCGGGAGAGTTTGGTCACTTTGGATTTTGTCAAGATTTTCCAGCTTCACACCATTACGAAGAAGCTCATCTGAGCTTTTCACCAGCGCGTTGCCCTCTATTGTAACACTGCAACACTGTGGTGGCAACTAATCGTGGAAGATACTCCAATTTAATGTAGATAATGGCATTCCACGCGTATTGGTTCCACATGTCTTGATTTTCGAGTCATCTGCAGCAAATCTCGGACACACGAGATTCAATCACGCGATGCATGTTGCACGACACCACTTTTTCCCCCATTGAAACTGACATGGGCACCAAAATACTTGCTTTCCAGGCTGTTTTGGAGCTGTTTGGAGCAATTTTGCCAATTTTCATGTTTTTGTAGCAGCTCGGAGCAAGAAAATGGAATTGTATCAAAACTGCACAATATGAGCAGCTGTCTCATCCCTGACAGCCTCACACTTGATTTTGAAAGCTACCCTGCATTCCTCTGTTCTTGCTCTTACTGCAGTGCATCTAGATTGGCATGTTCCTTAATAATCGATCTAGTTCTTGTGTTCTTTAGGTTGTATAGTGTCTAGAACTTCACTAGACTGTGGTCACTGCACTTAACCTTGCCAATTTCCACTGTGTCTTGCACAATGACTGCATTTCCGATAAGCCTTTGCCAATTTCTCGGCTAGGGCTTTGCCAGCTTCTTTTTTAGGGCCTTGTGTTGTGGACTTCCTCTTTTTGTGTTTCCTAAAAACAAGTATTCATTACATGGAGTCGACAGTTCACAATAAATACAAACCACCCCTCCTTCGAACGGCAGCTCTCCGTCCGCCACGCTGCAGCAGTTTTGTCTGGGAAACTGTTCGGATATTCCGGATACCATCCTGGTGCTAATTTCGAAGCTATTACCTCAAGCAAACAGTGTGTCCTTCGACATCTTCAAAATGGATGTCCTGGGGGGAACGGGGGGATGGACTTTGCACCTCTCTCGAGTTCTGCAGTACCCATAGCGACAATTATGTTATCTGTACGGCTCCCTTCTTATCATCGCCGACAAGACTAGTTTGCTATTCGATAGAAGTACTCGGTTCACTCCTTGCTCTCCCGCAACAAAACTCCAGCAATTTCAGTGAGAGGAATACAGACAGAAAAGCGGGAACGGGAGATTACTCTGGCACATTTACCGAATGATTACCTTTTCTTCCATTTTTTTACCCCGATAACAACACATATCCACACAATTTTACTTTCGTTCACGGTTCATTTCCGGAGCAAGTGACGTCTTTATTTCCAATGATTCTTTTTAGCTGTAGTAGTCAAGTAAGCAACAGTCACCCATGTCTGCTACTCTGTCCTCTGCTAGAGCTCGTCTTCAAGACTACCATGTAAGCTTCTTTCCGGCCAAAGCATTCGATGTGTTCGTACGTTGAATAAGACTAACTACGAAGACCAAGAAAACGAATAACAACGTGGTAAGGAACTACACCAAAAAGAAAAGTTACCCAAATGAACGAAAGAAGAAGCGATTAACTGAAAGCAGCAGTCCTTGAGCAGGACTGCGCCTCAGCCGGTCACAGTGAAGCACTTTACCACTCTTGAGGGGAAAAAAAAAGATTCAAAAATAAAATTACGACAGGTCACTCTCTGTTGCATCCTACATTTGCTTTTGTTTGCTTCGAGTGGACGGCTCATGGGCTTTTCAGAAAAGCCACTAGAGGTTCGACAAGGGGCCCAGAATGACTGTGAGACCGGTTTCCCGGCTGCGGTTGCCTGAAGGCTCGCTTCATCCTTTACCGTCTTGCCCTTCCCCCCTGAGGGCCGGTTCACAATGCGCAGTGCTGTTCTTCGTAAGCCCTCTCTAGTTTCTTTTTTTCTTTTGCGCACCGATGCATTCTCACTGTCAGGCGAACGCCGACTGAAGAAGAAAACTAGGGGGAAAAATAAAAATAAGACCATGACGAGAGGGAATGGCGCCGACAATGCGGCTGCCCTCTGTCTAACAGCGGGACGCGCTTGGAGACGCAAAAGAGAAACACGACATGTGGTACAGTTGAACATGCTGCGTCGCGAGCTCACTCAAAGGGCCATCCACGGTGGCGCGGCTAGTAGAAGGCAGCGTACAAAGGGTGTGGCAAGAGTGCCAGGGAAGGAGGCAACGGGGAGAGCAGGAATTTGAAACTGTCGTTTTCGCCGTCTTCGACGAGCGGACGAAAGGCGTAAATACGAAAAGAGAAAGCTATCCCGGTTAAAAAAAAATAGCGAAAGTGAACGGAAAGGGGCAGCAGCATCACCAGACACCGGTCGACAATGGAACAAAAAAGAAAGGCAGGCCGCCAACTGGCAGTCCCTTATTTGACTTCGCGAAAGAACGCCGAAGAATCTGCGAGCGTGTCTCGAACCAAGTGGCCAAAGTTGGAAGTGGAGATGAGACCTGCGCAACAAACGAGCTCTTGGTTTAGATCTCAGCAAGGGTACAATACGTCAGTACCAACGGAGGAGACCAGACGTCGCTCGAACGACGAAGGCTTGACCGGTAGCAACAAAAGTCGTCGTCCTCCCTATTTGCACCACACGAGCGTTTCTCACTGTTGGAAAATTGGCGCTTCGATCATATCGTTGCCAGCCCCTAGTACTGTATTCGTACGGCAGGCCCACAGCTCATATTTAAACGTTGCAACTCTGGAAAGCAAGCTACTTTAGCGGGCGAAGAAACCAAAGTTCGTTAATTTTTCATTCAAAGAAAAGACCGTGAACATTGCTGACAGAAAACAATACGACCGACAGCCTGGCCCTTGACCGTTCAACGTCGTAAGAAACAAAAATGGGTGAGCGATCGAGCCAGTCGCGTCGCGCCGTCTTTCACGTTGGGACACAACGGCGCCCTAGAAGTTTGACGCACGACAGGTGGTTTTCGGAGGTGGGGACCGGGTACAACCTCGGCGCTGGGTAAGAATTTTTGTTTTTTTCACACTTGCGTGAGTTTTGCAGGGACTGCGAGGTGAGACCGCCGCTAGATTTGAAAATCGCTCGCTTAGTGGTCAAAGCTGGATCACCTGACCTGGCTGCGCCGCCAATGACATTTGCTACTACGACGACAGCACGTGCGAGGCAAAGACAGCTTCACCGTGAAATAAATAAAACTTGTTCACTAGCCTCGCTACCAGGCATTTCACGGCCGCAAAGGGCCATGGTCACGGCAGCACATATGCGCCAAGCAATGACCGCGCCCGCTGCGTTTGAACTACAGGCTGTTTACAAATATAACACATTATTTCTGAAAATATACAGCCTAAAATAACTAATATGTGTTGTGCTACTCATTTGCCCATCCCAATTACCGTCGTTCCCAAAGTACTACCGCCTTTCTGGCGTAACAGCCAATGGGGCAATCAGTGCAATTAAGTAGTGCACTCACTCAAGGTGTACTTAAGTTTCCCTGTGTGACAGATGTATTAGATTCACTGATAGAATCATTGTATGGAGGGGAAGCGCCTGCTAAATAAACAAGAAAAAAAGAGGGGGAGGGAGGGTAAGGAGCAAGCGCTCAAAGATTTCAGAGCCAAGTTGAGTTCCTGGCAGTCATGAAAAGAATGGAAACCCTCTAACAACGAAAAACGAATCGGACGTCCAAAAGCCGGCACCGATCTCGCCGGAGCCATAATTCAAGACGGTACGCCGAGTTGTTCAGCCTCGTAATAAGGATAAACGAGAACCACATCAATAATGAAGCCAATGGAGATTGATGACAGTGAGAAGCCGGGTCGGCCTGCACAACGTCAAAATATGATAAAGCCAGAGATGTAAGAGCAACTAACCCAACGAAAGCGTACATGATTTGACAATATAAAAAAAGAGCCCCTTCCTCAGTATAAAATAGAAGGTACTACACACGATAGATTCCAAGGGATCTTAAAATATCAAAGTGAGTTCACTGGAGAGCTCTTTGCACCTTGAAAGTGGGAAAAGCAAAAAGTAAAGAGCAACATCAGTTCGTACGACGAAGCCTGTCCTTGGACTTCGTCAGGCCCTCGCTTCCTTTGTGCGTAGAGGCGGCCTGCGATTACCGGGGTGAGGGGGGTGCATCTCGGGGGACTGGCATTCAACAAGAGAGCAGTTCGAAGGCCACGAAAACAGCCCTCGGCCGGTTCTTCAGGAGAGCGTGCGCGAAGGCCAGCATGGGCGGTGGGTTTGGGGAGCCTGGCAGTCTGCCAGCAGTGCGGACAAAAGCCAAGCCTCCACTCTTCCGAGATAAGTCTGGCCATTCTGCGAAGGGAGGCGGGCGGTGAGACCCAAGTGAAGCCGCTAGCGAGCGAACAACGCACTGCAGGCCCAGAACTGGCTCACGGTGGCGCCGTGTGGGTGCTGTCGTCGTGCAGGGAACGTTCCAACAAGTGCAGAATCAACTCGATGCCGAAACTAATCAGAGAGTACAAACGTCATGCAAGCCCATGCTATGGTCAGTTGGTTCGCGAGTTGTGGCGGTTGTGGTTCGTGAAAGTCAGCGCCGCTTATGTCGCCTAGCGTTTGAGAACGCACGAAAAAGTTTACAGGCGTGCTTCTCGGACGCTGTTCAAATATAAACGAATGCAGCGGTTTCAGCCATGTTGCGTTTCACGAACTTAAACCATGGACCTTGCCACAGGAAGGACCGAATCCGGATTTGACGTGCTGGACGACGCGTCACGTGTCCGTATATCACCGATTCGCTTCGCGTCTCGTCAGCGACCCGCGGGGCCGGATAATGCCAACCCGTTTTTCACATACGGGTTCTCGCGGGGGGGGGGGGGGGCGTCACAAACTCACAGGGGATTTAAGTGACAGTCATGTGCTAGGGAAGCTGTCCTTGAGAGTAGTCCGGTTATCCGGACTACCCTCGGTTCGGACATCTGCTAGGGTCTCGTCTGCTGTGTGGATGATGATGATGATGATTGTGGTTCGGTTAGGAAAGGACTCTAATTTCTGCAGCTTATGTAGGGAGCACGGCTAAGCGTCCGTGGGGGTGGGGGAAAGGGAGTGAAAGAGATAGAGAGGAAAGGCCGTAGTGGAGGGCTCGGGAAATTTAGACCACCTGGGGTTACTGACAAGGCACAGTACACGGGCCTCTGGCATTTTCGCCTCCGTGTGGATGCACTAGCTGTCGGGCTTATATTTCGGGTGCACACTCTTGTATACCTCTCGCTAAGGCACCTGCACTCTCCCAGGGAGAGGGATTGCCATTGTTAGTCGTCGCAGGGGTGCTCGGTCGCTCGCGACAGAGCTTGCAGCTGCTATCCCGCCGGTGCTGCAGCATTGTTCACCAGGGGCGTACATTCCTCATCAGGGCAGCAGCTATCCCGCCGTCACGCCAGGTGCCGGAGCATTGTTCGTACATTCCTCAGCCGGCATGGCTGTCCCGGCGGCAGCGAGCGTCTTTTATAGGCACCCGTCAATGAACTTTGCCGTCTGCGACAGCAGCGCCAGAATGTAGAGCCCGGCGGACGGAAGGAATAAACTTTATTTGAATAAAAGAGCCGACGGCAGACTCGTCCAAGGTGGGCGGCGTCCCTAGTCCAGGACGCCGTGAGCCTTGGCTGATAGCTTTGCCCTGCTCACCAGTCTTCTCTGGTCTTGGAGCCTTGTGCTTCTCAGTTGGGCTTCCCACTGCTCGATGTTTGGTGCAGTGATAGGTGGTATCGACGGGTTTGCTGGATATTCCCACACCATATGGTACAGAGTATTTGCTGCAGAGCAGAAGGTACAGTTACGTCGGTAGTTCGAGGGATACATGGAGTGCAGAAGTGTTCCGTGAGGGAATGTGCTGGTCTGGAGTTTCCGGAACAACACCGTCTCCTCTCTTGTGAGTTTGGGGTGCGGGGTGGGGTAAGTCCTTCTGCCCAATTTGTAGTGGCTTAGGATGTTTGCGTATCTTTTGGGGATGCTTGCACCAGGGTCGACAAGGGAATGAGAATCTGGTGGGATAGCCCGGAGAATGTGAGCTCGGGCAGCGGCATGAGCCGCTAAATTACCCGCCAGAGATTCGTGTCCAGGTGCCCAGACAATGTACGTATCTTGAATTGTTGCGTGCTTTTTCAGAATATCTGATGCTTGTTTTGAAATGCGACCCATTTGGTAGTTTCGGCATGCTGTTTGTGAGTCCGTAATAATGGTGATACAATCATCATTGCCTTTGCCTGTTGTGGCTGCCAGAGCTATCGCCGCTTCTTCAGCGGAGTCGGTGTCTGTTGTTTTTAACGAGGCCGCCGCAATCTCTTCTCCCTGGCCATTTACCACACTGACAGCGTAGGCCGTTGCATTCTTGTACTTCGCCGCGTCGGTGTAGCGAACTTCACCTTTTCCTGGGCCTTCGTAGTCTTTGCGCAAAGCCCTTACCCTCGCTTGCCTTCTTTCTTTGTTGTGCTCGGGGTGCATGTTTCTTGGTATTTTGGCTACCATGATTTTCTCCCTTAAGAGCAGAGGGATCCGTTGTTGGCTGCTGCATTCTTCTTCGACTGGGTATCCTAATCTTCGTAACGTGTCTCTGCCCGTACTTGTAAGCTTGAGTCGCTCTAGCTGACTTGTTTTGTGGGCCTCGACTGATTCCTCCCATGTATTGTGAATGCCGAGCTGCAGTAGCTTTTCCGTGGACGTCGTAGGGGGAAGTACCAGTGCAAGCTTATAGGTTTTCCTGACGAGCGTGTTGAGTTTGTCCCTTTCGCTGTTCTTGAGGCCTAGGTATGGTGTGCCGTAGGTAATTCTGCTTATTATCAGGGCTTGAATTAGGCTGAGCGTGTCTTGCTCCTTCAGGCCACGCTTCCTGTTTTTTACCCTCCGCACCAGATGTGTGACTTGAGTCACTGTCTGCTGGAGCTTTTGAACAGTAGCAAGACCAGCACCGTCTTTCTGAAATATGACTCCGAGGATACGGAGTGCATTCACCTTGGGTATAACAACTCCATTTAACGTTAAAACCGGATCTGGTGTTTCTTGGGGAGGTCGTCCTCTAGTCCTTCTTTTCAGCATCAAAAAAGAAAAAAAAATGTTGGGTGTTGGACACGTGTGTTGGGTTGGCCCAGCTGCGGCCGCACAGTGCGGGAACGCGGCGCGTCCATCACCTACCTCTAACCCGCCTATGACAGCAAGTGTCCCACTTTTCGGGACGTGTGTGCGCGGGATCTTGTGTTCCCCGTAGGGGCGTCTGCCAAACAGTAGAATGTGGGGAGACAACAAAATGAAGCCAGGACGAGGTGCCTCTAGCCCTGGGGCCCCGAACAATAAAATTAACACCATCTTCCCAAAGGGAACCCTGATGGGATGCGAAGCAGTAGCGTTGCGCACGGGTGGCGTCACGGGTTGAGCGGCGCTAACGCGGGTGCTTAGCATCCCATCATGGTTCCCTTTGGGAAGATGGCGTTAATTTTTTGCGCGTGAACCGACGACTCGGCGGTGTAGCGAGCGGCGGTCGCGGCAGGTGTTGCGGGCGAACGGACGAGGCGGCAGCTGTGGGCGCTGCGGCGAGCACGCGGCAGGCGAGGGAGAGAGTGACGTCAGCGCGCACTGCGAGGGGAACGTGACGTCAACGCGCAGCTGCGGCGTGACCTACTTGGCACCGCTCCAACACCTGCGCCGAGGGGAGCGCGTTGCGGCGCATTCGTAAGGAGGCACGGAGGGACAGCGTTACACAGGCTAGTCAAGGAGCTGCTTCGCATCTAAAACGCTAACAAAGAAACGCAACACCTGCGCGCGCATCATAGTCTTCGTACCTCTAGCGGCCAATGTCAGCGACACTGGGTTGCACGATAAAAGGGCACCGCGAAGATGCGCCATAAAACGAGATGTGAAAGTGCGCAAAAGCACGTGCCCAAGTGGGAGACGAAACGGAACCTCTGGCATAATGAGGGTGTCTAGCAAATTGGAGAATTCAATTTCCCTGACTTTTCCAGGTTTTCCCTGACCATTTTAGCTAAAATTCCCTGACCTATACAACAGACACCATTTTGTGGAAATGGTCCGTGAAGCATATAAAAAGGGTATACAGAAAACACCTTTCATTGTAGAGGAAAACATTTATTGCAACTGCCCTCATACTCAATTAGGGTTTGAGAGAGTTTATCTCGTCTTGAAGAATGGAAGCTTCAAGTTGCGCTTCACTGAGCAGCCTTTGCTTTTTTTCTTTTAGCTTTTTAATCAGAGCTGCAGGCGCAGATCCAGCGCTACTGCTAGGCGAGGCGTCCGTCGGGCTCTTAAAAAATGACAATAGCTTTGGCTGGGAAGCACTTTTGAGAAAATTCTATGCAGCATGTGATTCTTGCTAGAGGTATGACTTGAAACAGCTCCGTGACTCATGTTGCTCAGCGAAAAAGTTTTCCGGCAAACTGTACACATGGCATCGTGCGGATCGTTTTCCACAGGCCTAATCCAACTTGCACAGTCGGAGACACTTGGGTTCGCCCAGTCCGCATTAAAGGAACACTTCTTGCCTCCTGACATCTTCGATGAAAAATATCTTGCGGCGCGGCGCGCGACACCGAAACGCAGCACTGATAAGCAGCGCGCGACACTGATACTCGCGTCGGGAATGCTGCAGGTCCGACGGATTTCTTCTCTCCGGAATATGTCGTCACAGAAATATACGGATATGTTCACCTCAAATCACAGAAGCACCTAGTCGCGGACAACGTCGCACACCACAATTTGCACTACGCAGGAACTCCGGGAAAACGTCCGCGAAAACGCAAAGCTCACAATTCACACAGTTTCAGTCGTAGTAGAGCCTTGTCGCACTGTACAACCACAGGCTGTGGTACAACAAAGGGACGTCGCCATGCTGGATTTATTGCGTGCGGCTTGTCGTGGCTCGGCTCGATATGCTACGTTACCCTGCCTCTCAGCCAGAACGCGCAAACTAATTTTAGTAGAGGTCAGTGCGTGCAAACGATGGCTCAAAAATAGGTGACGCCGAAAACATGCCGTCTTCGACTTCGATTACATAATTTTGGCTTTTGACGTCGTAAGAAAGCATTGCCTTCAGTATTCGCTACCAAAATGCATCGCCTCCAAGATTGGCTACCAAAATACATCGCCTTCAAGATTTGCTACCAAAGTGCATCGCCTTCAAGATTTGCTACCAAAATGCATTGCCTTCAAGATTCCCTACATAAAAAAAAAGCAAACTGAGCGTGGAATTTGGACACCTCCTATCGTCCTTCTATGGCACTTTCATTCCCCCTGACGCTATCGTTTCGCCCAAAGCGATCGGCGGTGCGAGTCATTAGTAGTGTGGGCAGGTCCCAAGACAGTTTTCCCTGACGTGTCTCGCCTGATTGACGAATTCCCTGACAATTTCCTGACTTTTCCCAGTGGCTAAAAATTCCCTGACTTTTCCCGGTTTTCCCCGTCGCTATACACCCTGATTAACACAAGTGATGCTCCATTACTGAGCTACGACGACTATGACTACAGAGCTGCCTAGCATGAGCAGTTCGACTCGTGCTCCGGAACAACTCAAATGGAAATGAAAGCGCACGGAAAAGACTCGTCCCTGGCGGACGGCAACCCGGAATATTTGACAAAGCACAGGCGCGGTGCTCTTCTGCTTAACTACGCCGAGTGCCACATGAGACACCACCCTCATGTGCCTCCCCTTCAGGTTCCGAGACTACCGAAATAGAAATAAAAGTGCAGGAAAGGCCTCGTCCTAGGTGCATGACGAATCCCAGGTGTACAGCACACGTGCGGTGTCCTTCCGCTGAGCTACGACGGGTAAAAATAGACTCGCCAAGCATATGCCTCCCGTCTCTTGATTGGAGAACCCTAAGGTGGATATGCGACGGCACGAAATGACTTGCTCCACAACAGCACACTCAGTCTGCACAGGGCGTCTTCACGCCGAAGCCTCAGCCGTCCTTCCGCGCCGCACAGTGCGGCGCCCACAGCATGACTGGGAGGCGCGCAGCGTTACCACCACTTCATATTTCCTTTCCGTTGTTGGCGGTGCGGACGCCGCTTCGTGCAGAGCGACAGGGCGGCTTGAACATCAAGGACCTATTCAAGCTCAGGCCGCCCTGACACCTTTCACTATGCGGGGACCGTTCCACAGGCGAGCGGGGGAGAGGGAGAAAAGGAATTTTAGTTAAGGTGAGGAAGAACGGCACAAACAGCGTCTCCTTACCTCAAGCTTGTTTCTTCCCGTCTCTCGGTCACAAGCGAAGCGGTTACCGCACAGTAAAACCGTCCAGGCCGGTTTGAGCGTGAATAGGCCAGGTGTAGGCCATATGCCTCCAGTCTCAAGACCACTCAATGGAAAACCAACAGTCCAGATATGAGCACGCATTGGTCTTATTTGTGTGACGCAAGAGGCATTGGGCTGTCGCGCTCAACTAGTAAAATGGGTTCTCAAAAGACGGTAACTGCTCTTATGCGTCGCCACGTCCAGCTCAAGCCATGGGTGTAAGTCTGGGATTTATAACCCCCCAAACCCCAGAACAGTGCTCCCCATAACAGTTGGATCTTCACACCCCCAAAGATTCTCCAGATAACCAATGGCTTGGTCCCGGTGACTCTATACGAACGGCGAAAACGACATAAAAGCGTTACGATATTCATTTCAGAAGAAAAGTAAATAGCCACGCATATTCAGCTATGGGCTTTTACGAGGTGGCAGTTCTGCCATGACGCTGTGGTCCCAGAATCCCTTCATGCCCTTAGCGTCTCAACGGGCCCTTCTAAGAGGCAATGGTAAGAACTTTTCGTGCACGTTTCACCATCAAGCAGTGCACCTTTCCGAATCTGTCTGCAAAGATTTAACAAAATAAATGCGAGGATTCGCAAACAAAAGGTCACTAACGCCAATGTATGTATGAAGGGTGCAGCTCTTCAATGTGCACCTACGGGTATGGACACTAACCGGGAACTTCATGGAAACTACAATGCTGTAGTAGCTGTTTCAGATGCGAAGTACTGCAGCGATAAGCACTTTCTGGAGCTCATACAAGGGATCGCCTGGCAGTGACATGACCGGAGAGGATAACGCGGTAGCGCTAAAGAGAGCAGTTTCTCTCGCCATCCGAAGGACACAGCCGGTGGCGACGATTCCGCTGACGGCACGGAAAATACCTCTTCGCTCACGCACGTTTCGTAAACGCTAGGCTTCCCAAGTGCCCGAGAGCCAGCAGTGTAGCAGATAAGATAACGCTGGCCTTCAGTGCTCACAAGCGGCTCGTTTTACCAGGCTCTACTCGAAATGCCGAATTCAGCAAGAGAAAGGGGCAACGAAATGATACCGGGTTCCATGGAAAAAGCCGCCGGCTTAGAAGCAACATGATGTACTGCAGTTAAGTGGATCTCAGCAGCTTAACGAATGAATGTGGCAGTTTTGTTGGCTCCACTGTACTGCTTATATCCTTGTATATTAGGAAAAGTTGTTTTGTGGAGCTTAACGTCCCAAAACCAGCTCTGATTATGAGAGACGCCGTAGTGGAGGGCTCCGGAAATTTCGACCACCTGGGGTTCTTTAGCGTGCACTGACATCGCACAGTACACGGGCCTCAACATTTCGCCTCTATCGAAATGCAGCCGCCGCGGCCGGGATTCGATCCCGCGACCCTCGGATCAGCAGCCGAGTACCTTAGCCACTAGACCACCGTGGCGGGGTATATTAGGAAAATAACGAGCCCTCTCCACGCTGACCAATGTCACTGAGGTTAAATGTAATACACGAGAAAAACGCGGGGAGCGAGTAACGCCACAGTAGTTTGGTAATAAAGTACTGTGCTTGTAATGCTTAAGATATGGCTTCGAGCCGCTCGACTTCTGCGAAGTTGCAAGTCATCATTACGCACATTCCCATTTTCTGTCACTTAGTGTAACATTTTATTTACCTTATGCAGGTGCAGTCTGGACATGTAAGCAAGAGAGTCGATGTCAATGCACTCCAGGGACTTCAAGGATGTCTAACCAGAGTAAGCAAGATAACAAAGCCGCAAAGGCCAACGGCCTCCAGGCAGGAACCTTTGCACGGCAATGGACTATTGTTAGGACAGCACGTCACCG
The DNA here is from genome assembly GCA_013339685.2 of Hyalomma asiaticum. Classification (NCBI taxonomy): domain Eukaryota; kingdom Metazoa; phylum Arthropoda; class Arachnida; order Ixodida; family Ixodidae; genus Hyalomma; species Hyalomma asiaticum. The sequence goes on from JABSTT010004832.1 coordinate 17,675, forward strand.
GGAAAGCTTAGCAAGAAGTCAATGCCCTGGGATAAATCGTGCGGTAAAGAGGCAAATGAGCGGAAGCAAGAACCATGTATGCGCACCTGCTGAGGTGGATGGTAATCCGCTTGCTGTCGATTTCGTGCCCCAGATGAAAAAGTAGGCAAGGCGTAGCCAGGATTTTATTCAGAGTTGGGAACAAGGGGGAAAGGGGGGGTTGCTCTTAATGCATACGAGTTGCACGTTGGCGCGCGCGTTGTACGCGTGCGTGCACTACGTACACGCACGAACTGAAATTTGGACAGTGGAGGCGGCTTGGGGGTTTTAACCGCCCCTCGTTGATCCTATCGTTGTGAAGTCATGCTGTTGTTTTCCCAGAACACCATGTTTTTCCGCCACATCAAAAGCTACAATTTTATGGGCTGCTGTGCACCATTCCATATATCGTCGACGTTCCTTTAAAGGGCCCCAAAACCACCCACAGTTGTCAAAATTTACCTGATGTGTTGCTATTGTTCCAGTGTCCACAACGAACATGTATCCGTCAGAAGTTTTCGAAACAGTGCCGTAATAGCGAAGTTACACGCGTTTGATTACTAAAACGCGGCGCTTGCTTGTTTCGCTCATACCTGCGCCACGCGGCGGCCGCTTGCCGGTGCCACATCCTCGCCGAATGCTGCTCCGAACATCACGTGACAAGCACGCACAAGCGAACAGCAACCACGCACGACGAGGAAGAGCAGCATGGAGGAAAAGAGCAAGCAGGCAGGGAACGAGTGTCCAACGGAAGCCGAGGTTCCTTCTTCTACCAGTCAGCAGAGCTTCCCTCTGTTGACGTCACCAAACCACGGTGCTGTTATCACGGCTAACTTTGGAGGCCGGAAAATCCCGGAGACGCGCGCGCACGGGGTTTTCCTTTTTTTTTTTATTGGTGGCGCTGCCCGCATTTGGCAACGTTCATCGGATGGCATTCTCAATTGTATGCGCGTGTACCTTGAAATGTTTTTAAAAATGTCGGGGTAGCTTGAGGCCCCTTTAACAAGCCTGCTCGAGTTTAACTTATCCTCATACCTTTACAGAATAGGTTATCGCTGCTTTCATGCCACCCAACCGACATTTTCGTTAGTTTAACCTCCATGGCCCCATTTAGCTGAGCCTCGTGGTCACGACTGTTTGATGTGCTGAATCGGCAAGTCTTCTATTGTTGCTGCGCCGTTAGCTACACTATATTCTACCCGCGTTTTTCCTTTTCTGAGGAGGGTCCGTCCCATCTGAGTAATCAGACTACTCAGTGCTGCATATGGCTATGTCTGGGCTACACATGATCACTAATAAGCCACTCAAATAACGCCAAGTATGGTCTCTCTTAAAAAATGTTGCAGTTTTCATCTCTTCAGGATGCCTTAACATTCTCTGTTCTTTCGGTGATAATCCGTGTACCTTGACCTCCACGTTGATCTCCAGACGAGCACACAAGAGAGATAAGGCGACAGCACGAGCGTTTACTGACAGCTTTAGCGAATATGCCGCGCGCACAGTGCCTCACTCATGCATTTGATTTTGTCTCGTGCTATTTATGGCTAGCGATATTTTTGCAATTGAGGTCTTGTTTCATATAGCAGAGCCTCTTATTCATGTAGTCCCTCCCGACTTCACGGCTTCTGTCTGAATGGCTTAACACCAGCTTAGGCTCTTGTATAGGCGATTTCCCCTTGTTCCACCATTTCGTCTTTAAGCATCGAATGCTTTCAGCTCCTGGTGTCGGTGACCTTCACGTGACCTTGAGCCAAAGCCAAAGCCGTTATCCGGGCATTCAAACCGGATAATTGAGGTACTCAAACAAGAACATACGGGAATTCACGCATTCATACGAGGGCATGCGGGCAACCAGTCGAAATTACGCGGTATCTGGGAGCGAAGCCTTTGCGCATGAGCGCATCACGTACGCCTTAGCTACTCCCCAAACCAAATACAATTATACTGCCCCATCTTATCTCTCTGCTGTCATAACTCATCCAGTTCATCGTATTCCATAAGTACCTGTAGGAAATATCACCATGTTCTCTTTC
>JABSTT010004833.1:0-21386 GCA_013339685.2 Hyalomma asiaticum
TATGGAACGTTAAGTGTACCGTCGACAACCAATAATTCAGACTGCACAGTGATTGTAGAAAAGTTTGAATTATCAAAAATGGTGTAAATGAAATGCATTGAAAAAAAAGACTATTTTATTTGCGTTTTAATGACCCTGGGCTAGGAGAAGTGGTAGATGCGTTGCTGTACACATTTCTACTAACGGGGACCAAGTCTTGCATGTATTTTGGCAGTTTATGACGATACAAGGACAGCAAACGCTAGAGTCAGACCCACCCGTCACAGCTCCGTAGCTCACGGCACATATTCTGAGTCGGAGTCACTCTGACATTTGGAGAGCTTTTATAATTATTTAATAATCATCCAGTTCAGCACACTATGACCCTGCGCCACAATGTTGACAATGTTTTCAAAAGCAATGGTGGCAGGAATTGTCACATCGCGGCCTCGAGGTCGTCAATGATGGCCGCACTTTAGCTCATGATCAACAGCAGTTCAGGATTTTATGCTGCGAAGTCGGGCTCATTAGCAATCGGTAAAAGTAAATCGAGTGCAATGGAAGCAGTTGATTACTCCTACTCGCACTGTTTTTTCAAGGCATCGGCAGATATGCCACACTGTCAGCCCCGATTCCGGTACTTGCCTCGTTTTTGTTGGCATGCTCCTCGGTGTGGACTGGGAAGCCATCATTTGTACCACTAGACGTGGCCTATTGCCTAACGTACCAAGAAAGACGTCTTGGAATGTAAAATAAATAAACAAGCACAGAAGATTGAACGTGAATGCGCTATCAAGCGATCGCAGACCCAACATGGCCAGCCGTCCTTGTAATCGCAAACCACACGCGGGGTTACCAGAGCAGGATGCGGTGATCGCAACGATGGTGTGACTTGCCTCCAAAATTTGCACATCGTGACCCAAACTAAGCCTCAGAGATCACAGTTTTGTATGCGATCTCTCAGGCCATACTTCTCCTCATCGGGGCACTTGAGGATATAATGGTTTAGAGCTAGAAACTGTCCGAAATATCGGTTTAACACATTAAGTCTATGGAGACACCGGCGGTACCAAACACACGGCTGTTCCAACTACCAAGCATGTCCAAATTATCGGCATCCAAATTACTGGTCGGCAACTGTACATACAAAGCTGGCAGATACAAAAGAATGCAACCCAGAATTCGCAGATGCTTATGTATTGGCAGAAAAAGTAAATCATGTTGAACCCATTGTCTTACCACAGACTCTCTACCTGTTGGTGGACACTGAAGTCACTTGTGTTGAGGCTGCATTGTAGCACCACTGTAACTAATGGCAGATTTAAGGCTACACTGTGCACTGAATTATGAATGTTTGTTCCCAGAGCACTTCCAGACTGAAAACTGAGCAACTTGTCTTTTTTGTACACACACGCTTTTCTTTTGTCCACGTATTATTTTTTTTTACCTTTTTTGAAAAGTGAGAGTGCACACTAAAACTAGCATACCAATAAATCCAGCTTCCGTGTTACGAGCACTGGCACTGAAATGCCACCACTTGGCCCACACATGGAAACAGCACCAAAAACAAGTCACCAACCAGACTTTTGACTTGCTGCCACGGGGACTTGTTTTTCCAGCACTCGACAACCTTGATCCAAGTCAGTGTGTAGCTCTCTTGCAGCGACTGAGCCAGTGTGTCCACCAACAGCCCAGCGACGGTACTGGTCGACCAGAACTCCAGGGTGTGCACACGTCGGCTTTCAGTCAGCCAGTCACACAGCACTAAAACATCAACGTTTGTGAAGATACCTGCAAAAGTTAACACACAGCCCACATTGATTCAACACTCAATTCTTTAACCCCTATATGAAAGCCTGATCGAGAAAAACTGTTAGAATGAAACAATTTAAAGAAGAATGGAACTCCTTAGAAACTTGAATGCTGGCTTCTGTGCAAAACAAATAGTAACAGAGCTTGAACTAGACCTGTGCAAGTAGCAGTACTTTGCGTGCAAAGCGAATTTGAATAATAATGTTTGAGTGCAAATCGAATATTCTTGTAACAATCTTCAAATATTTAAGAAGTACTTTCATAGTAAATTAACAGTAAATATACTAAGAAAAATGGGCAAAAGACAAATTAATCGTACAACTGCTGTACTTTCACAATGTTCCTAGAATAAGAGAATAGTACAGCACATAACTGCGTAGATGCATGGAATAACTTTTGGGGTTTAACGTCCCAAAACCACGATCTGATTACGAGAGACGCCGTAGTGGAGGGCTCCGGAAATTTTGACCACCTGGGGTTCTTTAACGTGCACTGACATCGCACTGCACACGGGCCTCAACACTTCGCCTCCATCGAAATGCAGCCACCGCAGCCACGATTCGATCCCATGACCCTCCAATCAGCAGCCCAGTACCATAGCCACTAGACCACTGTGGCGGGATGGACTAACTTCACTGCAGTACATAAGTGCTGGCTTTGCCATAGTACGCAAGTGTTATGCGGCGAAGCGCACATAATGCAGGAATGGGCGGGGCGGTACACAAGTGGTAGCTTCACTGCAGCGTGCTTGTGTAAACTTTGCCACAGTCCACAAGTGCTATGTGGCAAAGCATACATGTGTGAATGGGCAGTACACAAATGTAAGCTTCACTGCAGTGCTTTAGTGTGAACTTTGCCACAGTACACAATTGTTACGTGGCGAAACATACATGCTAGATAGATGGTAGACATGTAGAAGTTTCACTGCATCACACAAGGTTCACCACAGTGGGGTAGTGCGAACTTCACCAAACTTATTTGATTGATTGATTTGCGGGGTTTGACGTCCCAAAACCAGCTCCGATTATGAGAGGCGCCGTAGTGGAGGTCTCCGCAAATTTCGACCACCTGGGGTTCTTTAACGTGCACTGACATCGCACAGCACACGGGCCTCAACATTTCGCCTCCATCGAAATGCAGCCGCCACGGCCAGGATAACTTCACCAAACTACAGAAGTGTTAAGCAGCGGAGTGCACTACAAGTAGGGTTGGGCCATTTGTCACGGGACACAGCAGATTATGTCCTTTAATTACCAACTTCAAATGGTTTGAATAGTAAAAGTGAAATGCAAATCAAACTGAATAGGAATCACTATTCAAAAACTATTCGAAAATTCAAATATTTCGCAGACCTATGAAATACACACTCGCATATTGCAATAGTTAAACAACAGCACCAGCTCTAGCACCTGATGTATGAAACGGAGAAGTTTAGTGACAAGTCATGAGAGCTCTTTTAAAGAAGACTGGTGATCTTACCTGTCAAAGGACACAAGACTGCATAAAGTCACGTTTTGGTACTACTGGAGTTTAGGGATAATTTTACTAGTAGGCTCAAAAATTGCTACACTGACTGTACACAGATAGGCACGGATATTTCGAAGGTTATTGAAGGCTATTTAATTTACTCCATTTTATCCATTATATCATTGTGTCCCATTTCCCTGTAGACCAATGCCAGTGCAACCTACCTGGCTTCACTCTAGCATTTGCACCTAAAGCACCTATCCAGTGTTGAGAGGCGATATGCTTCCCCTTCCACCTCCTCATCATCACAACCACGATAATCACCTTGTCCATGCCCACTTCAGGGCAAATGCTTCTCCCATGGTACTCCAATTAATGCATTCCTGTGGTACCAGCAGAAACGTTACCCCTGAAACTTCTTCACATCAAAGTGACTTTGATGCAGCGCAAATATGACAAATGAACGAGAGAAGGCACACATATAGACGCCACAGAGTGCTGTGTGATGTTTGTGTGTGCCTTCTCTTGTCCATGTGTCATTTCGAGCTACATCAAAGCTATTCCCATGATTCACCAACACACCTGCACCGCCACCCTTGTCAACTTACCATCTGCCTGCCTAACATTCTGTTGCCCCTACCACGGTTGCCCCTACCACGGTTGCCTTGTGTGGGAATGTGGTCTGTCACCCAGAGTAACCATCCCACAAAGTCACCAAAAATATCACCTCCTGTGCCACTACCCATCCCCACTTTCCCCAGGCACCAGCACCTTTTATTTTCAGTTTCTGGATGCTGCGGTTCTGGGTCAGGCCGGCGACAACCAGGTGCTGACAAATTTGGGACAACTTGGCAAGCTTCAGGTCTAACTCGCGCAGGCACTGTGTCGAGGCAAGGTAGGCACCAAGCTCCTCCGCTGCATCAGAATCCACACAGAGCGTGGTGCTGTGCAGGTGCAGGGAGGTGACATGCTGGCTCGAATCATTGGCCAGGGCCCAGCATGCATCGTGCAAGGATCTGCTGTCCCCACAGTTGAGACGGAGCTGTCCAACAGCCGGAGGTGCTTTCTCCGCACCAATTATCAGAGGAGCCAGGCACTGGGCTGAGGAAGTGCAGCTGCGCAAAAGACGGTTTTGCCAGGGGTGAACCTAAAGTGAAACCGTAAATCAGCTTAAGCTGACAAATTATTACTTGAGAACTCTGCTGCTGTTAACTCTGCAATCGTAGGTTTATAGTTAGAAGAGTAAAAGAAGGAAACAAAGATTGTGGGAATAGTGGACAGGAGAATGTTCAGGAGAGAAAAAAAAGTTCAGGAGCCTTTCCCCTATCAAGAAAATGGAGGCAACAGAAGATTGGCATGTGCATCCTGACCTACAACTTTCTTTCTTTTGGGTGATCACTAGTCAGTGCTCAGTGCCCCATCAGCTTTCCGTGACACTTGCCCATGCTCCTTCAAGAGCTGAAGGGCCAGCGTCTATTCTTCACTTGAACTACTACTGCTGCTGAAATAATGCCTCAGCTTACTCCGTACAATAACAATACAATAATGCCTCAATACAATAACACCTCAGCTTAAACCAACTTAGCATATTTACTCGAATCTAATGCGCACCTTTTTTCCGCTCAAACAGGTCCAAAAATCGTATGCGCGTTATAATCAAGTGCATATGAATGACACAATTACCATATCGCCGTTGGCATCACAATGGCCACCTCCTACGAGGTTCGGGCGCTGTCGAATGGTTACCGGCAAAAAAAAAAATGAAATAGCGGCACGGCAATCTTTGGCACACATAGTTTCTGTGGTTTCTATGTCACCACCGGTCCCGTGCTGAACGACGCACATGATATTAGGCCAATAATACGCGCCGCGCCGGCTTGGCTGTCTTGCGGCCAACCAATGTCGTTACGTTGCCAATGCGATCTCTGAGACGCCCAGCTGCACTAGCTTTCAGTAGCGTTCGAGGGCAGACATAAAGGGAGATGTTTCCCATCACCGCACACAAAACAGCTCATCATCGCATTTCTCCCTGATGTCTGTGCTGAGCCTGAGCCACCTGAGCCTCTCAATCGTACGCGCTGCATGATGTCCGAGATTGCATCATGGCAATCTCGCGGACCACGCCCCGGCCACGTTTATCTGCACTAGCCTGCGCAGCGCGTATGGCAGCACGCGGCAGTGGACGTGAGGGAACTGCAATAGCATGGAGGAATGCCGCACTACGAGTAAATGATGTTATCGCCGCTTGCACGCGGCTACGCCCGGCAACGTGTGGCAGTTTCATCGGGACGCAGGAGTTATGAATCGGCGCGCCGAACGTGTTCGAGACACCGCGGATTGAGTGAAGCGGGAACCCCATAGCGTGGTCATTCGAGGGACTGCGGAGGCTTCAAAGTTGGCAGTGCGCTTATTATGCGAGTGCATTCATTACGTGGGGATTTTTATGAATGTGAGAAGGTTGACTACTAAGGATCTTTTTTTCCGTATCACAAAAAATGGGAGAGCATTACAATCAATGTTTCAATTCTCTCTCTTTTTTCTTTTTGTTTTTTTCGCGGGATACAGGTGCGTGTTAGAATTAAGGGCCCATTAGAATTGAGTAAATACGGTACTATTAAATAAACCAACTTCGGGGTCTGTGGGCCAAAATGGGGTAGCTTCAATTCGACTGCAGGCATGCTAGGTGCATCGGTGTGCATTTAGATGTCCCTACTACGCGCAAAGGGGGAGGTGGTTCCACGCTCTACACAACACTTCTTAACTACCACGCCTACCGTTCCACGTCTAACAAAACACCACAACCAGCCTCGCTCATCCCCCTTTGGCCATACATCTCAACAACATTTAACCCCAAAACGGGTTCGTGCTGGGGCTGGGAAGAAAAGAGGCAACAGGCTTTGTTACGCTAACAAAACATGATGTTTAATGTACAGACATGATTACATTTACAATTAACAATTAGTAAACTTAATGATACGACCAAGGCAATCAATAAACATGGTAGTACAATAGAGGGACCACATGACAACAAACTCATCAATAAACTACCGGTACAACAGGTAAAACAAAAGGTAAAACTGAAAGCGCAATGTCTTAAGTAAGCCTGCTGCCGCAACGAAAGGACGCTTATCTGGGAGGGCTCCATCGACGTATACGGCTCGTCGCTGGCCTGTGGGCTGGTGCTCGGGTAACTCGGACATCGATCTCGAAGATGCCTTAGCTCACGGATCATCTCCGATCATTGCTGCCGACCTCATGCTCTTGCACTGACTACATATCTCCGAGGTTGGAGAGCTGAACGGCGCGGCTCACACGAGGGATCACAATCGAGACTTGCACTCCAACATGACGGAAAGTCACCGCATCTCTTCGCCGTCTCCTCGCTTCTCCAAATTCCTTTGTCCTCGGCCCCGTGACGAGTTTTTCTCTTCGACAACCCCGCTTCGCCAAGGCGTCTACCCAATCGCTGTTTAGGGCCACGTCGTCAGTAGAAAACTCACCAGTCCAATCCGCCGTGCGACCACCGTTCGAGACCTGCCCCCATAGCATAATACAGAATAAGTTCCCTTCCCTAAATACAGAAATCAAAATATAAAACGTACACAAAACTCGACACGAAGAGAGGGCGTCGGACCACCTAACCAGCGACACATGTGTACGGATTCCCGCACGCCACTGCCCCCAATCTGACACATTCCAGATGCAAGCAATTGTCTAGGCACTGCTGCTACTCCGAGTTCGCACTTGCTGAACTGTTGCGTGCACCCCTCTTCGACAGCAACCGTGTCTTGGCAACGTGGCAACAGGACCCCCCGCTGCGGGATTTATGACCCAGCAACCCTCAGACAAGATGTCGCCGGCCTGTACCGAGACACCTCACAGGCACTGGTGCGACTCCCTGGCGCCTCGTTATTGCCTGTGGTTCTGGTGGTGCACTGTTGTCTGCGTGCGACCGTGTAAACAAGGGCATTAAGCAATTCCGGGCGAACTCCTTCAAGCGGCCAGTGTGCGAGAAGAGCGGTCAACACGCATGCGCGGTTCATCACGACCTGACAGCTTCCAGATGGGGGTACGCGTACGCATCCCCTTGGCCATAATGAACACTAGGAGAGCGCGAAGTTGACGCCCAGTGTATACGCGCATGTGGGGCCACCGTGCAAGCGTCGCCTCTGCTGTCATTGCGCGGTTTCCGCGAACTTGCAGACAACCAAAGCCCCGGCGATTCTCTGACTGCCGCAGCAGCCGAAAACAGGAATAGCGATGCCTCAAATGTCCGTTTCCTACGTTCTCCTCTCTCGCCCCACCAACCTCCCTCGAGGCGTCACAGCATGTTCATGCTCGTTCTCCGACATCTCACAGGGAAAAGGGAAGCACACAACAGACACAAAAGCCACGGAGAAAGAAGTATTTGAGGAGAGAAAACTGCTATGCCACAGCCGCGTGCAGCGGCGGCCCGATAATGTAATGCTTGGGCGAGGAGGAAGTTGAGTTTTCTACGCATCACAACAGATGACGCTGCCGGCCTGTTCCCCGTCGTTTACATGTCATCCTATGGGCGCGACGCATAATTATAGCGTTACCATCTCATACATTGCAAATTTTCTCAGTCGTCACTCTGTAGCATCAATAAATAGGGGCGGCAGACATTTTAGCTGCAGTTAGTAATAAATGCTGAATTAATTACATGCTGTACAGTGCTTGAAACGAGCTGCTTGCACTCACTTCTGAGCAGACGACGCATGCTGCTGGAAGCCATTTGCTGGCATGTCGTGAGCACGCATGTGTAAAGGCCTTGGGAAGAAAGGGCATGAGAGCTGCCACGTATTCTTTGTCATCTGCTGACTCTAGAACAGTCCCGGGCTTCCGCAATGTGACGTCGCGCCGCCGCAGCCGATCGCAGAGGCCAAAGCGCGACGCGCGTTTCTCTTTTCGTACGACAGAGGGCGCGTCGGCACGGTGCCCTAAGTGAACACGTGAACAACGTGTTGAACGGAAGGACCCCAGAAATAGAGAAGAGGTTAACAAAGGGAGTAGATGAGTTGCGGGAAGTGTCCCCCCAAGTGCAAATTGTGGTGTGCACAATCCCCGAGGTACCCTTGAAAGACCGAAACCTCCAAAGAGCAGTTGTCACCGCCAACAAAACTATTTGGCGGGTTAGTCGAGATAAAGTCTTCAAGGTTGTCGACATAAACAGAGAAGTGCACAGATGGGGTGGTTTCCAGAGAGATGGAATCCACTTCGACCGTAAACTTGGGCGTGAGGTGGGCTGGCGCCTAGCAGGACGCGCAGTAGCTTTTTTAGGGGGCACACGAGCCCTCCGGTGTCCACGGTAGAAAGGGAAGAAACATCTATGGGGGACCCTTTGGAACACAGAATTGATAACAAAGGGAAAAGGGCAAAGGGGAAAGAGAGAAAGTGCAGCGCGGTTCAATAAGCTACATAAATATGCAAGGTGGCAGAAAACCGACAAAATGGTTAGAAATAGAGGAACAGTTGAACAGAGAACACATTACGGTGTACGCCGTTACAGAAACGCACCTTCGGGACTCGGAAGGGCCACCAATTATTGCAAATTATGTGGGGGAAGAGAGAGAGAGATGATGGGCGGAAGGCAGGGAGGTTAACCGGATGTGTGGGAAGGGTGCAACAGAACATAATCAGAAAGAGGTGGGGGTATCGGTATGCTAATTCATCGGGAAGCAAACTGGTGTAGGATTACTTTGACATGTGAAGAACATCTCTGGGTATCTGGAACGGTAAGCGGGAAGAAAACTATGTTGGGTGTAGTTTACATGTGGACTGGAAATAACTGCAAAGAGAAAAATCAGGAGTTAGTGAATTGCATAAGCAAGGATATTCAGAAATTTGGTAACGGGGCCGAAATAATCCTCTTAGGAGATATGAATGCTCATGTGCGTGACCTCGACGGATATACATATTATAACGGGAAGTTGATGCTAGAGCTCTGCGAACAACATGGTCTCGATATAGTTAACATGAGTCCTAAGTGCGATGGGCAGGTAACATGGGAGGTCGGAAGCAGGCAGTCAACAATCGATTACTGCCTCATGACAGAAGGAATTCACGAAAAGTTGAGACAAATGAGCATAGATGAGGAAGGGAGTAGCAGCTTGGGGAGTGACCATAAACGCATAACTTTGCGAATGGGATATGTAGATCATAAAGAGAGCATCGAATTAAAGTCGGGCAGCTCCTTTCTAAATGAAAAACAAATTAGGAACATAGTCGCAACAATCGAGGACATAGTGAGCAGAACAAAAGGCAAAGTGCGGGATTATAATGAGCTTATTAATTTAATAAGGACTGAAGTTACGAAAGAGAAACAGAAGAGTTGCTGGAGGGGAAAGCGAAAGCCAAAACGATGGTGGAACAGGGAAATTCAGGACGCAATTGAGAATCGACGGGAAGCATCTCGAATACATAGGCAGGCAAAAAAGGAGCAGAGGCCACAAGACGAGGTCAAGCAAAAATGGGAAACATATCTCGAGAAAAAAGCCCTGGTACAGAGTTTAGTTGAAGCCAAGATTAAAGGCCAAAGTGAACGTTGGATATCGGACATTTGCGAAAAGAAGGACGCATCTAGGCTTTTCTGGAACCACCTGCAATCGCTGGGGTAGAAAACTGTAACTATGCAACGGCATATTGTGGATGAAGAAGGAAATAAATTGGAGGGGTACGACGCATTGACTTATATTCGAAACGCAACAGCTGATTCCTTTAAGAAGCATGACGAGGCTCCCTTTACGACGTGTAACAGTAGCAAGGGAGACCAAGTGGAAGAACTAGTTCTGGAAAATTTCAATTGGAAGAAGGCGGAGGAAATGACTCCCAAACGAACAGCCACAGGATTAGATGGGGTTAGCATTACTGTAATAAATGAGCTCGGACGAAACAGCAAAGAATCCCTATTAAAAGCAATTGAAAAAAGGTTAAAGGACAGGCGAATACCGGACAGTTGGCGTCAAAGTAGGATGAAGTTCATTTATAAGGGCAAGGGAGAGAAAAATAACATTCGCTCCTATAGACCACTGACCATTACATCAGTACTCTACAGGTTGGCGATGCAGGCAATTAAATTTAAAATGCAGATATGGACAGAGCTTAATGGCACTTTTGGCGAACTCCAAAATGGATTTCGAGTCGACAGGAGATTAGATGATAACCTTTTTGCGCTTACGCAGTGTATAGAAATAGCCGGAAAAGAGAACAGACCTCTACATTTGGCATTTTTGGATATTAAGGGTGCGTATGACAATGTGAATCAGAATATTTTATGGGACATAATTAAAGAGGCTGGTATAGGGGATGACTGTATAGAACTCTTAAAGGAAATATACAGTGGAAATATAGTATGTGTGGAATGGGGAGGTACGGCGAGTAATGGTAGAATGGAGGTCGTCGATATATAGGTAAAGGTTGAGGCAGGGATGCCCGTTGTCCCCACTATTATTCATGCTTTACATGAGGAGAATGGAGAAAGCATTGGAGATGAGCAATATTGGTTTTAAGCTGTCACAAAGATGGCAGGTATAGTGGTAGAACAAAAGCTCCCCGGGTTGTTTTATGCCGACGATATTGTGCTATTCGCAGACAGTCGAACAGATTTGCAGGGTCTGGTTAATATATGTGGTAGGGATAGTGAAGATAAGGACTAAAATTTAATGTGACAAAATGCGGTTGGATGATATTCAATGACAGCAACGATCAGACCATATCAATACAGGGCGAGGAGATACCCAGAGTACGAGAGTACAAATACCTCGGGATATGGATAAATGATGGGAATAGATACATCGAAGTACAAAAAAAAGCTATGATAGTTAAAGGAAAGAGGAACTCCGCAATAATGAAGCATAGAGCACTGTGGGGTTACAACAGGTACGAGGTAATTCGAGGTTTGTGGAAAGGTGTAATGGTGCTAGCACTTACATTCGGAAACTCAGTGGTGTTCATGAGGTCAGAGGTACAATCAGGGCTGGACGTGAATCCGAGGACGGTCTTACGTCTCGCATTGGGCACCCATGGGAAGACCACAAATGAGGCTGTTATGGGATGGTCTGACTTTGAGGGAAGGGGAAGCTCAGAGTAAAATTAGGTACGAACAAAGATTATGGAATATGAAAGAAAGGAGATGGGCAGCGAAAGTATTCAGGTCTTTGTATAGGAAGAACGTTGATTCACAATGGAGGAAGAGAACTAGGAAGCTTACCAGTAAGTATACATCCAGTAACGAAACGGATGGGACGAAAAAGAGCGTTAAGAGCATGGTCAGAGCGGCGGAGAACTCGGATTGGATAGCTAGAATGGAGAAGAAACCGGCATTGAGCAACTATAGAAAAGGGAAAGACGAAATCAAGAGAGAAAAAATTTTACGATAATTCAAAGGGAAGCGCTTTACTGTTTGAGGCAAGGTCCGGTTGCCTGAGAACCCGAAGTTACAGAGCGAAATTCAATGAAGAAGGGGATACATGTACGTGCTGTGGAAAAGCTACGGAAACGACAGACCATATTTTGATTGAATGTACAGATGTCCACCCAGGTGTAGCTGTGGACACTACCCTACAGGAGGCCATGGGTTTCAGGAGTAACAGGGGAAATCTGAACATGCCGGCGATAGATATAAGTAAAAGGCGCTTAGAGCATTGGTGGCGCAAAAGTATGGAGCAAACAAAAGCGCAAGGTAGTTCGGGTAAGATTGTTACATCACAGCAGAACGATAATAGATAAAATAAATAGACGAGGAAAAAAATTCGTTGTGAAAATATGTGTGATTCGGGAAAAGAAATGGTTGTAAACGAAAAAGAAATAAAGCTAGAGCTTGGTGGCCCGGCCACCGCCCCGTTATAAAGGGGACGCTCCTAATATCCATCCATCCATCTAAGGCGTGACTTTATCGGGCCACCTGAGCGAGCGCTGTTTCTTCTCCTCAAGAATTCTTGCTCCGTGACAAAAGCACTACAGGCTCCAGCAGCCCCAGTAGCTCTTGCTACAAAGCAGCACGCGCGAAACACTCTTGTGCCCTCTGCTTTTCTAGCAGATGGCCCCTACACAGTTGGCAGTCATCCCAAGGTCTCATGTTCCAGCACCAGTGGTGGGTTTTTTGCGTACGACAATGTCACCACCGAAATTTGCAGTGACTTGCAAGCTTTGCTTGAAATAGACAACAAAGAGTACAGCTGTGGTGTGTATGTTCTGGTGTGGTTCATGCTTTCGCCTAATTGGACGCAGCACCTCAGTGTGGACAGATGGCATGGGCACTATTGCCTAACACTGACACGTATGAACCGCGGACATGCCCATACAGTCAGGTTCATGTTTGAATTTCGCACCAGTGCCCTAGCAACAAAATGCCAAAATTTCAAGACATTTTGAGTATTTCACTATGATTAGCTCAATAAATTTTCTTCAGGCTGGCCATGTCAGGTACCTTGCGCCCCTACAGAACACAATATCATTCATTCCTTACTATTAATAATTAAGTAGGCTCCAGCATATGCCGTCATGGAGGGTTACTGTGGCAAGTTGAAGAACACTGATACCATCGGCATTTTTTGCATGTTCTCTGGCTTCCCAAGTGCCTTCTCGAGGCAAGGTGCCTAGCGCTTCTGGTACTGTGAGAAGGTCATTTATTGGTGCAGAAATGTGGTAGGTTGCCTTCGGCCAGTACAACACATCTGTCAGTGTCTGTCTGTTACGTTCACATTTAAATCACACATATCTATAAATGTTACATCTTCCTCTTGTCTAACCCAGGCTATGTGGGTTCTGATCAAATTTTCAACATCTACTTTTGTTAGTACTTGACTGGCATAGGCTTTAATGCTAGTAATCAACAATTTATGGCTTATACATCACTGACGAATCATGTATGCTTCCTTTTGACAAACCTTGGGCCCTACATAATATAGGGTTGACATTTTATTTGGGCATAAAACCCACAATATTGTTACGTGAAGGCAATGAGTATATTTACAATACACTTTAGCGTACAACAAGATGGCTCCGCTCGCGCTAGCCTCAACACAACTCGTCGTCTTCTTCGATGGCGCTCTCAAGGCTTGCTCCTGCATCACATCTTGTAACAATATCTATAGGTCATGCTGCCTAAACCTGGGCAACATTATAGTTAAGTCAGGTTTGCAGGTCACTAAAGTTTCAAAAATAGCTTAAACTGGAGGCTTTGACATGTGTTTCACAAGTGTCCAAGCATCTGAGCCTCCCTACCTTCCTTATTAGCTGCAAGATCTCTCCCTTTTATAGTCCAGCAATTGTACTTGTGATGTCTGCTTTGCGTTGTTTAAAATGGATGCGTACAGGTAGCACTTTCATAACTTCTTCAATTTATCTTTCAATGCAGAGGCCTTATGCCTTGATGAAGCTGAAGCCCAGCCAAAACGTCGACTCAATAATACAGTTGAACCTGGACATAACGTAATTGACAAATTCCCAAAAAACTTTGTTATAAAGAGGATTTTGTTATATGCAGGTACGGCATGAAAATTCAAAAAAGAAACGCTTAAGTAAGCAAAAAGGTAAGAGAAGGCAGAGCTCACCCAAAACATTTATTTTGGGTGAGAAAACATTTACAGCTGAGACTACTTGTAATGTAACCACTTATAGTGAAGGACCGGCTATAATGCGTTTTTTTTTTCTGACCCCGTTTACCCTCCCATAGAACTTAATGTATACGCATACTGCTTATTGTGCGGCTGCCGGGGAATCCCGCAGACAATCCAGGTAGCGAGCTATCTTCACAAAGGAAGTGCGCTGCCCGAAAAGAGTGCAGCGAATCACCATAGAAGAGGAAGGAGTGCTGAACCAATGAACAATGAGCGGAGGCAAGAAAAAAGAAAAGGAAAAGGCCGCGGCAGCAGCACGCTGCATGCGCGCCCTCTGAGGATAGGATTTCCAAGGCGACGGAGAATGCTGCTACGGCCGTTTGTCAGCTGCGAACGCTCTGCACAGAACACGCGCCCGTGTCCACTTTGCCGCTGTTTGCCTCCAGTTCCTTTTCTTTAATAATTTCATGTGCGCCTCTCCCGAATCACCCCGTGAGCGCGACTTCCTGTGCACCCGATCTCTGTGTTGTCAAGGGAGAGCTTCCCGTGAGGCGCGCCCCCCGCCCCCCCGCGAGCTAGGCCTAACAAGCGCTGTCACCTAGTGTCAGGTTAGCGAAGTGAAGCGCAGACTTTTGCAGTAACCAAGGAGTGGCGCTGCCAGCACGTTCAAAAAAAAAAAACTCAGTTTCTTTTTTTCTCTTTTTCTCTAAAGCCAGCATGGCTCGGCAACATCAACTGGATAAAAAAGGGTGCTGGCTTGGCGAGCTAGGCCAGCTGCAGCAAGCGGCGAGATCAGGTTTGAAGTGAAGGGGAGAGAACACGACCACGGCGGCAATCGTGCATGCTCGCACACACGCACACGTGCATTCGCTCTCGCCTTGCAGTCGCCGTGCCTTCGAGCGCGCCAAGCGCGCCGCCGCCGCTTCATATTTCGTCGTGGCAGAGAAGGTGCTTCGGGTTGCCGCTTGCGCAGAAGTGACAAAATTTGGGGCAAAATCTCTAGGTTGTCGGCAGAGAAAATTCGTTATTTCGAGGGGATCTCCCACTGCCACTTCGTTACGTAGAGGTCTCAAATACATGTCCTTTCTATGGAGTAATGGCAGCGAATAGAAAAACTTCGTTATATCCAGGAATTCGTTTTATGGAAGTTCGTTATAAGCAGGTTTAACTGTACAAAGTAAAAAGTGACTCCTCCCGTATAAGTAAGTCATCTTTTCACATTACCGAGGGCACTACTGTCACACAGAGTATGATGTCACGCACTTGATCAGCTGAAAATGCGCAAAAAAAGTCGGCAATGCCTATATGGATGTTTCCAAATTGATACATCTGACATCATAATTTTTTGATGGCATCTACTAAGGCCTACATAATTATTTACAGGTAAAAAAGATAAACACATTGCATTCCAAGGAACCAAAAAGCTTATATGGCATGTTTCGAGCAATTTTATTGTGCCAATCTTGAAAGAATAGAAAAAATAATGGATGCTATTTGCAATATCAGCTCCTCATTGTTTCGGCACGGAATTGAAAAATTAAACTTTGGCTTTGATTTTCTCTTGTAATATCCGAACATAAAATGACGAAATTAGCAATAATACAGTTCCCAAACAATAATTTATCAGTCTAAAGAACTTTGATATTTCGCTTTAGTGCTCCTTTAAAAGGTGCACCAACATTTCAGTCCTGCTTTGAGGCGAACACACATGCTCACACACACCACTGCACGTACGTGCATGTGTGCGTGTGCACGCGCACACGTGCACTGCACGTTGGACATTGTCACCAGAATAACGGCGACTGCAAAAACCCGCTAACAGTGTCCATACCATTGCTGTCGCAATAACTCCCCACCCCGCAGTCGACAACTTTTTTTCGCTGGCGGTCCCGCGGGTAACGGCGCCATGATGCACATGATGCGTAGGCCGATGATACTCGCTGCGCCGGCTTGGCCGTCTTGCAGCCAGTCAAAGTCGCTACGTCGCCGATGCAATCTCTGACGCACTCAGCCGCCGCAACTTTTGGTAGCGTTTCTCGTCAGATGTTTATCGTCACCGCACGCAAAACTGCTCATCGTCGCATTTATCCCTCATATCTGTGCTGAGCCTGAGCCTCTCAGTCGTGCGCTGCATGACGTCCGAGATTGCATAGCGGCAATCTCGGAGACCACGCCGCGCGATCATGCTTAATATTAGCTGCGCCAGCCTGCGCAGCACGCATAGCAGCACGCGGCAGCGAGCGTGAGGGAACTGCGACAGCACGGAGGAATGCAGCATTGCGGGTAAATGGTATGTTACCGCCGCTTGCCCGTGGCTATGCCCAGCAACGTGCGGCAGTTTTGTCGGGACGTGGGATTTATGAATCGGGTCGCCAAGTGCCTTCGAGACACCGCGTATCAAGCAAAGCGGGAAAGCCACAGCGTGGCCGTTCGAGGGACTGCAGGGGTCCAAAGTCGGCGGTCTGTTTATTATGCGAGTGCGTACATCACGCGAGTACGACATTTGTTTTTATGAATATGAGAAGGTTGATTACTAAAGACATTTTTTTTTTCGTGGTGCGCGTTACAATCGATGTTTCACTTCTTTCTTTTTTGGTCGCGGGAAATGGGTATGCGTTACTATCGAGGGCGCAGTAGAATCGAGTAAAAATGTAAATCTCCCGGATTCCGTTTCTCCAAACTTGGCAGGTATGGTTCCAGCACTCGCGGTTTCCGAACCCTTCTGCCTACCGCCGTGATGCCACGTGCCACGCGCAAGATTGAGGTATAAAAGTTTCATTGTTCTAGCAGCTCAGGTCAGTTATATTTTTTCGATTTCACTACAACGAAATTTTCGCTTCAACGAAATTTTTTCTGCGCACCGTCAATTTCGTTGTAGCGAGAGTCGACTGTAGTTAAGTAAGGTTTTCAGGTCACTCAAATTTGAAAAATAGCTTAAACTGGAGGTGTCTCACATGTGTTTCACAAATGTCCAAGCATCTGAGCCTCCCTACCTTCCTCATTAGCTGCAAGATCTCTCCAGCATTGTACTTGTGATGTCTGCTTTGCATTGTTTAAAATGGATGCATACAGGTAGCACTTTCATAACTTCTTCATTTATCTTTCAATTCAGAGGCCTTATATGCCTTGATGAAGCTGAAGCCGAGCCAAAACGTCGACTCAATGATACAGTTGAACCTGGACATAACATAACTGACAAATTCCCGAAAAACTTTTGTTATAAAGAGGATTTCGTTATATGCAGGTATGGCATGAAAATTCAAAAAAGAAACGCTTAAGTAAGCAAAAAGGTAAGAGACGGCAGAGCTCACCGAAAACATTTATTTTGGGTGAGAAAACATTTACAGCTGAGACTACTTGTAACGTAACCACTTATAGGTGAAGGACCGGCTATAATGTGTTTGTTTTTCTGACCCCGTTTACCCTCGCATAGAACTTAATGTATACACATACTGCTTATTGTGTGGCTGCCGGGAATCCCGCAGACAATCCAGGTAGCGAGCAGTCTTCACAAAGGAAGTGCACCGCCCAAAAAGAGTGCAGCGAATCACCATAGAGGAGGAAGGAGCGCTGAACGAATGAAAAATGAGCGGAGGCAAGAAAAAAGAAAAGGAAAAGGCCGCGGCAGCAGCACGTTGCATGCGCGCCCTCTGAGGATAGGATTTCCAAGGCGACGGAGAATGCTGCTACGGTCGTTTGTCAGCTGCGAACGTTCTGCACAGAACACGCGCCCGTGTCCACTTTGCCGCTGTTTGCCTCCAGTTCCTTTTCTTTAATAATTTCACGTGTGCCTCTCCCGAATCACCCCGTGAGCGTGACTTCCTGTGCACCCGATCTCTGTGTTGTCAAGGGAGAGCCTCCCGTGAGGCGCGCCCCCCGTCACCCAGCGAGCTAGGCCTAACAAGCGCTGTCACCTAGTGTCAGGTTAGTGAAGTGAAGCGCAGACTTGCGCAGTAACCAAGGAGTGGCGCTGCCAGCACGTTGAAAAAGAAAACTCAGTTTTTTTTTTCTCTTTTTCTCTAAAGCCAGCGTGGCTCGGCAACATCAACTGGATAAAAAGGGTGCTGGCTTGGCGAGCTAGGCCAGCTGCAGCAAGCGGCGGGATCAGGTTTGAAGTGAAGGGGAGAGAACACGCCCACGGCGGCAAGATCGCCAGTCGAGGGATACAGGCCTGCATTGTGCATGCTCGCACGCACGCACAAGTGCACTCGCTCCCGCCTCGCATTCGCCGTGCCTTCGAGCGCGCCAAGCGCGGTGCCACCGCTTCGTATTTCGTCGTGGCGGAGAAGGTGCTTCGGGTTGCCGCTCGCGCAGAAGTGACAAAATTTGGGGCAAAATCTCTAGGTTGTCGGCAGAGAAAATTCATTATTTCGAGGGGATCTCCCGCTGCCACTTCATTACGTAGAGGTCTCAAATACATGTCCTTTCTATGGAGTACGGCGGGGAATAGAAAAACTTCGTTTATCCAGGAATTCATTATACGGAGGTTTGTTATAAGCAGGTTAACTGTACAAAGTAAAAAGTGACTCCTCCCGTATAAGTCACTTTTTCACATTACCGAGGGCACTACTGTCCACAGAGTAAGGTGTCACGCACTTTATCAGCTAAAGATGCGCAAAAAGTAAGTGGCAATGCCTATTAGAAGTTTCCAAATTGATACATCTGACGTCATAATCTTTGATGGCATCTACTAAGGCTTACATAATTATTTACAGGTAAAAAAGATAAACACATTGCATTCCAAGGAACCAAAAGCTTATATGGCATGTTCGAGCAATT
The DNA here is from genome assembly GCA_013339685.2 of Hyalomma asiaticum. Taxonomy (NCBI): domain Eukaryota; kingdom Metazoa; phylum Arthropoda; class Arachnida; order Ixodida; family Ixodidae; genus Hyalomma; species Hyalomma asiaticum. The sequence continues at coordinate 18,618 of JABSTT010004833.1, forward strand.
TTATTGTGCCAATCTTGAAAGAATAGAAAAATAATGGATGCTGTTTGCGATGTCCGCTCCTCATTGTTTCGGCATGGAATTCAAAAATTAAACTTTGGCTTTGATTTTCTCTTCTAATATTTGAACATAAAATGAGGAAATTAGCAACAATACAGTTCCCAAACAATAATTTATCAGTCTAAACAACTTTGACATTTCGCTTTAGTGTTCTTTTAAAAGGTGCACCAATATTTCAGTCCTGCTTTGAGGCCACACACATGCTCACACACACATTGCACTGCAAGTTGGACATTGTCACCAGAATAAGATAAACCACAGAACTCTCTCCCTATGTTGGCCTGTTAAGAGAGACAGATTGAAACCGATGTCGTTGCTTTCCATTTCCATAATTGAACACACATCATGAATAATAGCGGGAAAATGGGAATCCATGACTCCAGCAGTTTTTCTTACATATAGTACAGCAGAACCTCGTTATAATGAACCCATATATAACAACTATTGGATATATTGAAGCATTCACAATTCCCCTTGAAATTCCCACAGATGAAATGGATATTGGCTATAACGAACTAATGGTTATAACAAAGTAATTATGGCTCCCCCTTCAACTTCGTTATAACAAGGTTTTACTGTATAACCTCGTCACAACAGATCTGCTTGCAACAGACACTTGGACAAAGCATACCGAACTGTGATGTTGTGCCTATCTTGCCGTGGCTTCCATTGAGCTTCTTTCACCAATGGGTTCTGATATACAACATACACTCAGATGCAATGGACTAAATAACAAGGCCAGCAAGTTGGTCAGCATTCCTTTACAGCAGACTTCTGCACTATGCACATCCCAAGTTCAACAGCTTATGACTTCAAACGTTGCTTGACATACTTTCAGGATGGGGACAGCACCAGCAGGAGCAACACTGTGAGTTACTGTGGCAGCAGATGAAGCAAACAGCCTGGCCATGATGAAGTGGTGGATACTGTTCAAAGCTGTCACTGTACGGCACAGCTGAATCTGACAAGCTGCTTTTGGAAGGCTTAGAGAGGACGAATCTATTCTCAGACTATGTCTGCAACTTAAGAGTTTACTCCGGTTACAAAAAAGCTTTTTAGCATTTAAAGGGGTCGTGAAAAGATTTCTGAACATTTGTACTAAGTGCGTATTCGGGATACTGACCCTCCAATCAATAATATGCATTGTTCTGTTGCATCATGTGGGTCGATTTGGAGCGATAAAAATGCGGTTTTAGTTTCAATGCGCGCGTTCCCCTCAACTCTGCAGTTGACGCCATCTTAATAGCCACCAGACCTCCGAGACTGGCGTGCCCTCGGAGGCCAAGGGAAAAAAACCGTGCTGCAGCTTTACTTCCATATGGCGGTACCGCACGGTTCCTAAGTATTTTCTTTCTTTCTAGTTTTCAGGTAAATCGATTCTTTTAGAGCAACATGAGTTCACTACACCTTTGCACTTAAAGATATCTTACTGCAACGTCACAGATTAGTACCACACCGGCTGGTAGTGTTGCATAGTCGTCTAGGGAGCGCAAGAACGCTGGGGTTTTGAACGGGTGTTATTAAATGTGCACTGAATATTTTGCTGAAATACTTTGGAATTGGCTTGTTGAATGCACATTAAAGCAGTGAAAATTACATGTCAGCTACAACAGCTTCTTCATTCTGCATACTTTTACTTCAGACCAAAATCATCACTGTCAAGTTCTGGTTCTGCTGCAATGAAACACCGTATTTACTAAAATCTAACACGCACCTTTTTTCCAATAAAACGGGTCCAAAAAGCGTATGCACGTTAGAATCGAGTGCAAACGAACGACACCATTACCATATCGCTGTCGGCATCAAAGTCGCCGCCTCCTACGAGGTTCGGGCGCTGTCGAACGATCACCGGCGAAAAAACAAACTAGCGGCGTGGCGGTCTTGGCATGCATAGTTCTGTAGTTTCTATGTCGCCGCCAGTCCCGCGCTGAACGACGCCACGACGCACATGATGCATAGTCCGATGATACTCGCCGCGCCGGCTTGGCTTTCTTGAGCCAACCAAGTCGCCACGTCGCCATGCACTCTCTGAGGCACACAGCCGCACCAGCTTTCAGTAGCATTCAAGGGCAGACATAAAGGGAGATGTTTCCCATCACTGCACGCAAAATGGCACATCATCGCATTTCTCCCTCATATTTGAGCTGAGCCTAAGCGGCCTGAGCCTCTTAGTCGTGCGTGCCGCACAACGTCCGAGAACGCATCACGGCGATCTCGGAGACCATGCCCCAACCATGCTTAGTATTATCTGTGCCAGCTTGCGCAGCACGCATGGCAGCATGCGGCAGTGGGCGTGAGGGAACTGCGATAGCACAGAGGAACGCAGAACTGCGGGTTAATGATGTTATCGCCGCTTGCGCGTGGATATGCCCGGCAACGTGTGGTAGTTTAGCGGGATGCAGGAGTTAAGAATCGGCGTGCTGAACGTCTTCGACACACTGCGGATCGAGTGAAGCGGGTTCGAGGGACTGCAGGGGTTCAGAGTTGGTGGTGCGTTTATTATGCGAGTGCGTTCATTACGCGAGTATGGCATTTGTTTTTTTATGAATGTGAAAAGGTTTTACTAAGGACATTTTTTTTTCCATGTAACGAAAATCGGAGCGCGTTACAATCGATGTTTTCATTTTATTTTTTTTTTGGTCGCGGGAAACGGTGCACGTTATAATCAACTAAATACAGTAGTAGTGTACCAAGGTTCTCACTGCTACTTGT
>JABSTT010004834.1:0-12274 GCA_013339685.2 Hyalomma asiaticum
CTTTTCACAACACAAGGTTACCAGAGCATCAAAACATGAGACACGCACCAATGTTTCTGCATGAGAAATTTCCTGTGTGCACACTTAGAAGGAAATCTAAAGGTGTATCTAAGTGCTTTCCTTGTTGCTTTGCTAACCATTACCTTTCAAGGTGTTTCGCCCGTTCCTTTAACGAATACAGCAGTTGCGCACTGTAAGTGCATAAAACGTCGTTTCTTGCACTTTTGTTCCTGGCAAAGATTCAGGACCGCTTACGTCGCTAAAGCTTAGGAGTGTGATTTTCACTATTATTTGCATTCGAAATAGCCGAACATTGTAGTGTTATTCAACGAGCCATGCCCAGATGACGGAAACAGCCTTTTCATCAACACAAGGTTCCCAGAGCATCAAAACATGAGACACGCACCAATGTTTCTGCATGAGAACATTCCTGTGTGCACACTTAGAAGGAAATCTAAAGGTGAATATAGGTGGTTTCCTTCTTGGTTTGCTAACCATGACCTTTCAAGGTGTTTCGCCCGTTCCTTTAACGAATACAGCAGTTGCGTACTGTAAGTGCATAAAACGTCGTTTCTTGCACTTTTGTTCCTGGCAAAGATTCAGGACCGCTTACGTCGCTAAAGCTTAGGAGTGTGCTTTTCACTATTATATCCATTAGAAATAGCCAAACACTGCAGTGTTATTCAACGAGCCATGTCCAGATGACGGAAACAGTCTTTTCACAAACACAAGGTTACCAGAGCATCAAAACATGAAACACGCACCAATGTTTCTGCATGAGAAATTTCCTGTGTGCACACTAAGGAAATCTAAAAGTGAATATAGGTGTTCCCTTCTTGGTTTGCTAACCATGACTTTTCAAGGTGTTTCGCCCGATCCTTTAACGAATACAGCAGTTGCGCACTGTAAGTGCATAAAACGTGGTTTCTTGCCCTTGTGTTCCTAGCAAAGAAGTTGGGACCGCTTACGTCGCAAAAGCTTAGGAGTGTGATTTTCACTATTATTTGCATTCGAAATAGCCGAAACATTGTAGTGTTATTCACGAGCCATGCCCAGATGACAGAAAAAAAACAGCCTTTTCATCAAACACAGAGGTTAACCAGAGGTCAAATCAAAACAATGTACCACGCAGTCAATGGTTCTGACATAGAAATTTCTTGTGTGCAGAACTAGAAAGGAAAAATTAAAGGATGAATTAGAGGTGGTTCCTTCTGGATTGCTAACCATGACCTTTGAAGGTGTTTCGCCCGTTCCATTGAATGAATACAGCAGTGCGCACTGTAAGTGCATAAAACGTCGTTTCTTGCACTTTTGTTCCTGGCAAAGATTCAGGAACCGCTTACGTCGCTAAAGCTTAGGAGTGTGATTTCACTATTATTTGCATTCGAAATAGCCAGAACACTGCAGTGTTACTTCAACGAGCCATGCCCAATGACGGAAACAGCCTTTTCACAACACAAGGTTACCAGAGCATCAAACATGACACGCACCAATGTTTTTCTGCATGAGAAATTTCTGTGTGCAAACTAAAAAGGAAATCTAAAGGTGAATATAGGTGGTTCCCTTCCTGGATTGCTAACCATGACCTTTCAAGGTGTTTCGCCCGTTCCTTTACGAATACAGCAGTTGCGCACTGTATAGTGCATACAAAACGTCGTTTCTTGCACTTTTGTTCCTGCAAAGATTCAGGACCGCTTACGTCGCTAAAGCTTAGGAGTGTGATTTTCACTATTATTTGCATTCGAAATAGCCGAACATGTCAGTGTTATTCACGAGCCATGCCCAGATGATCGGAAACAGCTTTTCATCAAACACAAGGTTCCCAGAGCATCAAAACATGACACGCACCAATGTTTCTGCATAGAACATTCCTGTGTGCACACTTAGAAGGAAATCTAAAAGGTGAATATAGGTGGTTTCCCTTCTGGGTTTGCTAACCATGACCTTTCAAAGGTGTTTCGCCGTTCCTTTAACGAATACAGCAGTTGCGCACTGTAAGTGCATAAAACGTCGTTTCTTGCCCCTTTTGTTCTGGCAAAGGATTCAGGACCGCTTACGTCGCAAAAGCTTAGGACGTTGTGATTTTCACTATATTTGCATTCGAAATAGCCGAACTTGTAGTGCCTATTTCAACGCAGCCATGCCCAGGATGACAGAAACAGCCTTTCCTCACAACACAAGTTTCCCCGAGCATCAAAATATGAGGACACGCCCCAATTGTTTCTGCATGAGACATTTCCTGTGTGCCCCCTTAAGAAGGAAATCTAAGGTGAATATAGGTGTTTCCTTCTTGGTTTGATACCATGACCTTTTCAAGGTGTTTCGCCCTGTCCTTTCACGCACTACAGCATTTGCGTACTATAAGTGCATAAAACGTCGTTTTCGTTGCACTTTTGTTTCCTGGCAAGAGTTCAGGACCGCTTACGTCGCTTAAGCTTAGGAGTGTGCTTTTCCACTTAGTACTGCCATTCGAAATAATCCCGAACACTTTCCGTGTTATTAACGAGCCATGTACCAGATGAAGGAAACAGTCCTTTTCACTAAACACAAGGTTACCAGAGCATCAATACATGACACCGCACCCAATGATTCTTGCATGAGAAAATTTCCTTGTGTGCACACTTAAAGGAAATCTGAAAGGTGAATATAGGTGGTTTCCCTTCCTGGAGTTTGCTAACCATGACCTTTCAAGGTGTTTCGGCCGGTTCCTTGAATGAATACAGCAGTTGCGCACTGTGATGTGCATAAAACGTGTTTCTTGCACTTTTGTTCCTAGGCAAAGATTCAGTGGACCCGCTACGTCCGCTAAAGCTTAGGGAGGTGTGCATTTTCACCTATTATTTGCATTCGAGATAGCCGAACATATTCCAGTGTTATTCTTAACGAGCCTATGCCCAGATGACGGAAACAGCCTTTTCCATCCAACAAAAGGTTACCAGAGCAGCAAAACATGAGACACGCACCATGGTTCTGCATGAGAAATTCCCTGTGTGCACACCTAGAATGAAATGTAAAGGTGAATATAGGTGGTTTCCTTCCTGGATTGCTAACCATGACCTTTCAATGTGTTTCGCCCGATCCTTTAACGACTACAGCAGTTGCGTCACTGTATGTGCATAAAAACGTCGCCTTTCTTGCCACTTTTGTTCCTGGCAAAGATCAGGACCGCTTACTGTCGCTAAAGATTAGGAGTGTGCTTTTTCACTCATTATTACATTCGAAATAGCCGAACACTTGCTAGTGTATTCAAACTGAACCATGTCCCAGATGACGGAAACAGTCCTTTTCACCAACACAAGGTTACCAGAGCATCAAAACATGAGACACGCACCAATGTTTCTGCATGAGAAATTTCCTGTGTGCACACTAGAAGGAAATATAAAGGTGAATATAGGTGTTCCCTTCTTGGATTGCTAACCATGACCTTTCAAGTGTTTCGCCCGTTCCTTTAACGAATACAGCAGTGCGCACTGTATGTGCATAAACCGTCGTTTCTTGCACTTTGTTCCTGGCAAAGATTCAGGACCGCTTACGTCGCCTAAGCTTAGTAGTGTATTTTCACTATTATTTGCATTCCGAAATAGCCGAACATGTAGTGTTATTCAACGAGCCATGCCCAGATGACGGAAACAGCCTTTTCATCAACACAAAGTTACCAGAGCATCAAAACTAGACACGCACCAATGTTCTGCATGAGAAATTTCCTGTGTGCACACTAAGAAAGAAATCGAAAGGTGAATTAGGTGGTTTCCTTCCTTGGTTGCTAACCATGACCTTTCAAGGTGTTTCGCCCGTTCCTTTAACGAATACGCAGTGCGCACTGTAGTCATAAAACGTCGTTCTTGCACTTTTGTTCCTGCAAAGATTCAGGACAGGCTTACGGCGCTAAGCTTAGGAGTGTGATTTTCACTATTATTTGCATTGCCGAATAGACGAACATTGTAGTGTTATTCAACGAGCCTGCCCAGATGACGGAAACAGCCTTTTCATCAACAACAAGGGTTCCCAGAGCATCAAAACATGACACGCACCAATGTTTCCTGCATGAGAAATTAACTGGTGTGCACACTAAAATGGAATCTAAAGGTGAATATTAGCGTGGGTTTCCTTTCCTGATGCTAACCATGACCTTCAAAGTGTTTCCGCCCGTTCCTTAATGAATACAGCAGTGCGCACTGTATGTGCATCAAACGTCGTTTCTTTCACTTTGTCATGGTAAAGGTTCAGGGAACGCTTACGTCGATAAAGCTTAGAGTGTGATTTTTCATATTGCATTCGAATACCGAAACATTGTAGTCTATTAACGAGCAGCCCAGATGACGGAAACAGCTTTCATCAACACAAGGTCCCAGAGCATCAAAAATGAGAACGCACCAAAGTTTCTGCATGAGAACATTCTGTGTGCACATTAGAAGGAATCTAAAGGTTGAATATAGGTGGTCCTTGGTTTGCTGACCAGACATTGCAAGGGTTTCGACGATCCTTAAAGAATACAGCAGTGCGTACTGTAAGTGCATAAAACGTCGTTTCTTGCACTTTTTGTTCCTGGCAAAGATTCAGGACCGCTTACGTCGCTAAAGCTTAGGAGTGTGATTTTCACTATTATTTCATTCGAAATAGCCAACAATTGCTAGTGTTATTCAACGAGCCATGCCAGATGACGGAAACAGCCTTTTTCAATCAACACAAGGTTCCCAGAGCATCAAAACATGAACACGCACCAATGTTTCTGCATGAGAAATTTCCTGTGTGCACACTTAGAAGGAAACTCTAAAGGTGAATATAGGTGGTTTCCTTCCTGGATTGCTAACCATGACCTTTCAAAGTGTTTCGCCCGTTCCTATAACGAATACAGCAGTTGCGTACTGTAAGTGCATAAAACGTCGTTCTCTTGCACTTTTGTTCCTGGCAAGATTCAGGACCGCTTACGTCGCTAAAGCTTAGGAGTGTGATTTTCACGATATATTGCATTCGAAATAGCCGAAACATTGCAGTGTTATTCAACGAGCCATGCCCAGATGACCGGAAACAGCTTTTCATCAACACCAGGTCCCAGAGCATCAAACAATGAGACACGCACCAATGTTTCTGCATGAGCAATTCCTGGTGGCACACTTAGAAGGAATCTAAAGGTGATATAGGTGCTTTCCTTCTTGGCTTTGCTAACCATGACCTTCAAGGTGTTTCGCCCTATCCTTTAACGAATACAGCAGTTGCGTCACTGTAAGTGCATAAAACGTCGTTCTTGCACTTTTGTTCTGGCAAAGATTCCGGACCGCTTACGTCGCTAAAGCTTAGGAGTGTGATTTTCACTATTATTGCATTCGAAATAGCCGAACATTGTAGTGTTATTCAACGAGCCATGCCCAGATGACGGAAACAGCCTTTGTCTCAACACAGGTTCCCAGAGCATCAAAACATGAGACATGCACAAATGTTTCAGCAAGATAAATTTCGCGTGTGCACACTTAGAAGGAAATCTAAAGGTGAATATAGGTGATTTCCTTCCTGGATTGCTAACCATGACCTTTCAAAGTGTTTCGCCCGTTCCTTTAATGAATACAGCAGTTGCGCACTGTAAGTGCATAAAACGTCGTACTTGCACTTTTGTTCCTGGCAAAGATTCAGGACCGCTTACGTCGCTAAAGCTTAGGAGTGTGATTTTCACTATATTTGCATTCGAAATAGCCGAACATTGTAGTGTTATTCAACGAGCCATGCCCAGATGACGGAAACAGCCTTTTCATCAACACAAGGTTCCCAGAGCATCAAAACATGAGACACGCACCAATGTTTCTGCATGAGAACATTCCTGTGTGCACACTTAGAAGGAAATCTAAAGGTGAATATAGGTGGTTTCCTTCTTGGTTTGCTAACCATGACCTTTCAAGGTGTTTCGCCCGTTCCTTTAACGAATACAGCAGTTGCGTACTGTAAGTGCATAAAACGTCGTTTCTTGCACTTTTGTTCCTGGCAAAGAATTTGGGACCGCTTACGTCGCAAAAGCTTAGGAGTGTCATTTTCACCATTATTTGCATTACAAATAGCCAAATATTCCAGTGTTATTCTGCGTGCTATGCCCAGATGACGGAAACAGCCTTTTCATCAACACAAGGTTACCAGAGCATCAAAACATGAGACATGCACAAATGTTTCAGCATGAGAAATTTCGCGTGTGCACACTTAGAAGGAAATCTAAAGGTGAATATAGGTGGTTTCCTTCCTGGATTGCTAACCATGACCTTTCAAAGTGTTTCGCCCGTTCCTTTAATGAATACAGCAGTTGGGCACTGTAAGTGCATAAAACGTCGTACTTGCACTTTTGTTCCTGGCAAAGATTCAGGACCGCTTACGTCGCTAAAGCTTAGGAGTGTGATTTTCACAAATATTTGCATTCGAAATAGCCGAACATTGTAGTGTTATTCAACGAGCCATGCCCAGATGACGGAAACAGCCTTTTCATCAACACAAGGTTCCCAGAGCATCAAAACATGAGACACGCACCAATGTTTCTGCATAAGAACATTCCTGTGTGCACACTTAGGAAATCTAAAGGTGTATGTAAGTGGTTTCCTTCTTGGTTTGCTAACCATGACCTTTCAAGGTGTTTCGCCCGTTCCTTTAATGAATACAGCAGTTGCGCACTGTAAGTGCATAAAACGTCGTTCTTGCACTTTTGTTCCTGGCAAAGATTCAGGACCGCTTACGTCGCTAAAGATTAGGAGTGTGATTTTCACTATATTTGCATTCGAAATAGCCGAACATTGTAGTGTTATTCAACGAGCCATGCCCAGATGACGGAAACAGCCTTTTCATCAACACAAGGTTCTCAGAGCATCAAAACATGAGACACGCACCAATGCTTCTGCATGAGAAATTTCCTGTGTGCACACTTAGAAGGAAATCTGAATGTGAATATAGGTGGTTTCCTTCCTGGATTGCTAACCATGACCTATCAAAGTGTTTCGCCCGTTCCTTTAATGAATAGATCAGTTGCGCACCGTAAGTGCATAAAACGTCGTTTCTTGCACTTGTGTTCCTAGCAAAGATTCAGGACCGCTTACGTCGCTAAAGCTTAGTAGTGTGATTTTCACTATTATTTGCATTCGATATAGCCAAACATTGCAGTGTTATTCAACGAGCCATGCCCAGATGACGGAAACAGCCTTTTCACCAACACAAGGTTACCAGAGCATCAAAACATGAGACACGCACTTATGTTTCTGCATGAGAACATTCCTGTGTGCACACTTAGAAGGAAATCTAAAGGTGTATGTAAGTGGTTTCCTTCCTGGATTGCTAACCATGACCTTTCAAGGTGTTTCGCCCGTTCCTTTAATGAATACAGCAGTGGCGCACTGTAAGTGCATAAAACGTCGTTTCTTGCAGTTTTGTTCCTGGCAAAGATTCAGGACCGCTTTTTACGTCGCAAAAGCTTAGGAGTGTGATTTTCCCCGTTATTTCCCTAAGAAATAGCCAAACATTGCAGTGTTATTCAACGAGCCATGCCCAGATGACAGAAACAGTGTTTTCACAACACAAGGTTACCAGATCATCAAAACATGACACGCACCAATGTTCTTGCATGAGAAATTTCTTGTGTGCACACTTAGAAGGAAATCTAAAGGTGTATGTAAGTGGCTTTCCTTGGTTTGCATACCCATGACTTTCAAGGTGTTTCGCCCGTTCCTTTAATCGATACAGCAGTTGCGCACTGTAGGTGCAATAAAACGTTCGTTTTCTAGCACTTTTGTTCCTGGCAAAGGTTCAGGACCGCTTACGTTGCTAAAGCTTAGGAGTAACGAAAGGGAAGGGGTCAAGGGCTCGTTCTTTATTTGTTAGAAACAAGTTAATGAGCAAACAGACAATGAAGCCTAGGAAAGCATAGGGGAAGTTACTTGTGGTATTTTAATCGTGGAGAAAGTAGAAAGGAATTAAAGTGGACGAAAAGACAAACCTGCCTTCGGTGGGACCCGAACCCACGACCTTCGGACGTCGCGTCCGGTGCTCTACCAACTGAGCTACGAAGGCGGCCGTCCCCCCGTCCACTTTATTGTGTATTTATGTGCATATTATCCTGGGAGTGTTAGGCAGTGCCACTCATGGCCAAGGCGGCGTGTGTGGAACGCACTTTCTTGCCAGGAGGCGTCACGTAGAACGTGAACTTAGTTGAGATGGCTGCTGCCCAATAAGCCCTCGCATGCTACCTAAGGCACCAAGTCTTGCCGCACGAGGCCCACGCTATGAAATAACGAAAGGGAAGGGGTCAAGGGCTCGTTCTTTATTTGTTAGAACAAGTTAATGAGCAAACAGACAATGAAGCCTAGGAAAGCATAGGGGAAGTTACTTGTTGTATTTTAATCGTGGAGAAAGTAGAAAGGAATTAAAGTGGACGAAAAGACAAACCTGCCTTCGGTGGGACCCGAACCCACGACCTTCGGACGTCGCGTCCCCGAACCCACGACCTTCGGACGTCGCGTCGGTGCTCTACCAACTTAGCTACGAAGGCGGCCGTCCCCCCGTCCACTTTATTGTGTATTTATGTGCATATTATCCTGGGAGTGTTAGGCAGTGCCACTCATGGCCAAGGCGGCGTGCGTCGAACGCACTTTCTTGCCAGGAGGCGTCACGTAGAACGTGAACTTAGTTGAGATGGCTGCTGCCCAATAAGCCCTCGCATGCTACCTAAGGCACCAAGTCTGCCGCAACGAGGCCCACGCTATGAAATAACGAAAGGGAAGGGGTCAAGGGCTCGTTCTTTATTTGTTAGAAACAAGTTAATGAGCAAACAGACAATGAAGCCTAGGAAAGCATAGGGGAAGTTACTTGTGGTATTTTAATCGTGGAGAAAGTAGAAAGGAATTAAAGTGGACGAAAAGACAAAGCTGCCTTCGGTGGGACCCGAACCCACGACCTTCGGACGTCGCGTCCGGTGCTCTACCAACTGAGCTACGAAGGCGGCCGTCCCCCCGTCCACTTTATTGTGTATTTATGTGCATATTATCCTGGGAGTGTTAGGCAGTGCCACTCATGGCCAAGGCGGCGTGCATGGAACGCACTTTCTTGCCAGGAGGCGTCACGTAGAACGTGAACGTGTGAATTTCACTATTATTTGCATTCGAAATAGCCGAACATTGTAGTGTTATTCAACGAGCCATGCCTAGATGACGGAAACAGCCTTTTCATCAACACAAGGTTCCCAGATCATCAAAATATGAGACACGCACCAATGCTTCTGCATGAGAAATTTCCTGTGTGCACACTTAGAAGGAAATCTGAATGTGAATATAGGTGGTTTCCTTCCTGGATTGCTAACCATGACCTTTCAAGGTGTTTCGCCCGTTCCTTTAACGAATACAGCAGTTGCGCACTGTAAGTGCATAAAACGTCGTTTCTTGCACTTTTGTTCCTGGCAAAGATTCAGGACCGCTTACGTCGCTAAAGCTTAGGAGTGTGATTTTCGCTATTATTTGCATTCGAAATAGCCGAACATTGTAGTGTTATTCAACGAGCCATGCCCAGATGACGGAAACAGCCTTTTCATCAACACAAGGTTCCCAGAGCATCAAAACATGAGACACGCACCAATGCTTCTGCATGAGAAATTTCCTGTGTGCACACTTAGAAGGAAATCTGAATGTGAATATAGGTGGTTTCCTTCCTGGATTGCTAACCATGACCTTTCAAAGTGTTTCGCCCGTTCCTTTAATGAATAGATCAGTTGCGCACCGTAAGTGCATAAAACGTCGTTTCTTGCACTTGTGTTCCTAGCAAAGATTCAGGACCGCTTACGTCGCTAAAGCTTAGTAGTGTGATTTTCACTATTATTTGCATTCGATATAGCCAAACATTGCAGTGTTATTCAACGAGCCATGCCCAGATGACGGAAACAGCCTTTTCACCAACACAAGGTTACCAGAGCATCAAAATTTGAGACACGCACTTATGTTTCTGCATGAGAACATTCCTGTGTGCACACTTAGAAGGAAATCTAAAGGTGTATGTAAGTGGTTTCCTTCCTGGATTGCTAACCATGACTTTCAAGGTGTTTCGCCCGTTCCTTTAATGAATACAGCAGTGGCGCACTGTAAGTGCATAAAACGTCGTTTCTTGCAGTTTTGTTCCGGGCAAAGAATCCGGTACCGCTTACGTCGCAAAAGTTTAGGAGTGTGATTTTCCCCGTTATTTCCCTAAGAAATAGCCAAACATTACAGTGTTATTCAACGAGCCATGCCCAGATGACAGAAAGAGTGTTTTCACAAACACAAGGTTACCAGATCATCAAAACATGACACGCACCAATGTTCTTGCATGAGAAATTTCTTGTGTGCACACTTAGAAGGAAATCTAAAGGTGTATGTAAGTGGTTTCCTTCTTGGTTTGCTAACCATGACCTTTCAAGGTGTTTCGCCCGTTCCTTTAACGAATACAGCAGTTGCGCACTGTATGTGCATAAAACGTCGTTTCTAGCACTTTTGTTCCTGGCAAAGGTTCAGGACCGCTTACGTTGCTAAAGCTTAGGAGTAATGAAAGGGAAGGGGTCAAGGGCTCGTTCTTTATTTGTTAGAAACAAGTTAATGAGCAAACAGACAATGAAGCCTAGGAAAGCATAGGGGAAGTTACTTGTGGATTTTAATCGTGGAGAAAGTAGAAAGGAATTAAAGTGGACGAAAAGAAAAAACCTCCTTCGTGGGACCCGAACCCACGACCTTCGGCGTCGCGTCCGGTGCTCTACCACTGAGCTACGAAGGCGGCCGTCCCCCGTCCACTTTATTGTGTATTTATGTGCATATTATCCTGGGAGTGTTAGGCAGTGCCACTCATGGCCAAGGCGGCGTGCGTGGAACGCACTTTCTTGCCAGAGGCGTCACGTAGAACGTGAACGTGTGAATTTCACTATTATTTCATTCGAAATAGCCGAACATTGTAGTGTTATTCAACGAGCCATGCCTAGATGACGGAAACAGCCTTTTCATCAACACAAGGTCCCAGATCATCAAAATATGAGACACGCACCAATGTTTCCTGCATGAAATTTCTTGTGTGCACACTTGAAGGAAATCTAAAGGTGAATATAGGTGGTTTCCTTCCTGGATTGCTAACCATGACCTTTCAAAGTGTTTCGCCCGTTCCTATAACGAATACAGCAGTTGCGTACTGTAAGTGCATAAAACGTCGTTTCTTGCACTTTTGTTCCTGGCAAAGATTCAGGACTGCTTACGTCGCTAAAGATTAGGAGTGTGCTTTTCACGATTATATCCATTAGAAATAGCCAAACATTGCAGTGTTATTCAACGAGCCATGCCCAGATGACGGAAACAGCCTTTTCATCAACACAAGGTTCCCAGAGCATCAAAACATGACGCGCACCAATGCTTCTGCAGGAGAAATTTCCTGCGTGGAAACTAAAAAGGAAATCTAAAGGTGAATATAGGTGCTTTCCTTCCTGGATTGCTAACCATGACCTTTACAAGTGTTTCGCCCGTTCCTTTAATGAATACAGCAGTTGCGCACTTTATGTGCATAAAACGTCGTTTCTAGCACTTTTGTTCCTGGCAAAGGTTCAGGACCGCTTACGTCGCCAAAGCTTAGGAGTGTGATTTTCGCTATTATTTGCATTCGAAATGGCCGAACATTGTAGTGTTATTCAACGAGCCATGCCCAGATGACGGAAACAGCCTTTTCATCAACACAAGGTTCTCAGAGCATCAAAACATGAGACACGCACCAATGCTTCTGCATGAGAAATTTCCTGTGTGCACACTTAGAAGGAAATCTGAATGTGAATATAGGTGGTTTCCTTCCTGGATTGCTAACCATGACCTTTCAAAGTGTTTCGCCCGTTCCTTTAATGAATAGATCAGTTGCGCACCGTAAGTCCATAAAACGTCGTTTCTTGCACTTGTGTTCCTAGCAAAGATTCAGGACCGCTTACGTCGCTAAAGCTTAGTAGTGTGATTTTCACTATTATTTGCATTCGATATAGCCAAACATTGCAGTGTTATTCAACGAGCCTGCCCAGATGACGAAACATCCTTTGTCCCAACACAGGTTACCAGAGCATCAAACATAGACACGCACTAATGTTTCTGCATGAGAACATTCCTGTGTGCACACTTAGAAGGAAATCTAAAGGTGTATGTAGTGGTTTCCTTCCTGGATTGCTAACCATGACCTTTCAAGGTGTTTCGCCCGTTTGTGATTTCTTGTGGGAACCGCTTTGCTGGCCATACATGCTTGTCCCGTCTTGCGCCAGCCTGGAGATCCCTGCTGG
>JABSTT010004835.1:0-19485 GCA_013339685.2 Hyalomma asiaticum
TTGTCGTTCGTACAAACACACACACGCTTGAAAGAGGAAGATCATTTCTTTAATGCGAAGGATTCTTAGCGATCTTCAGCTACTTTTAATCTATCTATCTATCTATCTATCTATCTATCTATCTATCTATCTATATCTATCTATCTATCTATCTATCTATCTATCTATCTATCTATCTATCGATCTATCTACTTCTATCGATCTATCTATCTAGACGCGTACGGAACTTCTGCTCACTTGCCCGTTTCGTTAATGGGAAATATACGACAATTGGTTTGCCACAACATGACTGCATGACGAACATAAAATGACAGGTCATAACAGACAATCATGGCATGCATGTCATGAGTAGCATGATTTACGGGCCCCCGGTCTTGGTGCTTTTGCGGCCGTTTCCTTAAAGGGTCACTGAAGCACCTCTCGGATCTTCGCGAAAAAACACGTTCCTATCGACATGTAGGCTGCAATAAACAGCTCACCCAAATTCTACAGTCGTGTGTGAAGCGTAGAACTAGCGGGGCAAGCACAAATTTGTCCCTCACCCAGGAGCTCTCGCTTCAAAAAAAGGCCGGTTCTCACTCTTTTTTAATATGCTTCATGACGAAATGAAGCAGATTGCTGCTATTGGTTGGTAGCCGGCATAAATTAAGAGCGATGTTTGAATCATGCTTGAATCAAATGAACTTGGTTATGCTGTCACTGTGTATAATATCTTTTGCAAGTAAATAAACAAGATGAAGTAAACAACAAATCTGTCAACTTCGTTTAAAGTTTTGATGTGAATGACGCATTTCCGGTGGAGGAAAACTGTCGTCTGCACTACTCGGCGCGCTCGCGCGTCCTTTTGGCGCTGCGGAGTTCGTGCTTCGTTTGTTTGAATCCCGTAAGTTTCGTCAATAATAAAGAAACATAACTTTCACGTATGTACCACAAGCACGCACTCATGCACCTAGGTTGTTGAATTTGCGGTTTCTTTTGGCCCCGCGCCGTTTGTAACGCCGCGGCACTATCGCGAACTTTCACTCGAAGGCAGCACACAAAGCCCGTTTCCCACGACCAGATGCAGCGGAAGCGACGTTCAATGTTTAAGGAAACGTGTTATGTGTCCTAACCAATTAACCTTTGGTTGCCGCTGGGAGATTCAGCTTGCGTGATAAGATGCACCTGTGCTGTGGACCTTCACCGACGGGATATATCCTATCGGAGTTGACGCGCAGCCACTGCAGTGGTTTTTCGGCTGCTTCTGTGCGATACACTCTTCAGTTTCGGCCGCGTTAAACAGCTATGCCGGAGCTTGGCTGTCGGTTTTTGCGGATGGGCTCAATCTGGCGAATGTGAAACTCTGCACCGCAGTCGGGCGTCATCAAGCGAGCGCGCACTGCGCGCACACCTAACCCCAGGGAGTAACGAGCAAAGAACAAACGGTGCCCTGCGCTGCCGTCGGCTGCAAAGTCAAGTGACAGGAAAGGCACGAAGTCCTGAATACGCTGCCTCGCGATGACGCCTTGCGGTGTGCATGGCTGCAGGTACTTGGCCTTCCACCCCACGGAGAAGCGACACAACCTACACTTTTGCGGCAGACACTTCGCCGTGGTGCCTCCCTTCACGATCCCGAACTGGCGCAGGGTGAAGGAATCAGTTGGACACGTTTTCGTCTGGAGCCAAATGCCCTGCCTACGTTGTTTTCTTCGCGGCATACAGGCAAGTGAAAAAGCGCACACTTAACGTTATTTATTTGTTGCTAACTTTTGTAGCAGTGCGATGGAACACTCGCCAGTTAAGCGCAGGAGAAAATACTGTATATAATATTTTACGCAGTCGGGGACTACAAATTTGTTGCATGGATGGTGTAAGCAGCGTTCAAATCTGTAGCATGTATGATTATGCTTACAACACAACACCGTACGTAACAGTAGCTCAGTAGAAGTGACTCTTCCAGGTATTCGTTTTCAGAGATTACCAATCGTTCAGTGAGACAGAAAGCCAAATTCTGCTTCAGTTTCATTTATGTAAGGCGCAATACTATTCGCGTAAACGCACCAATGTTTGATTTGTTAATGAGCAATATGAGCGAGTAAACCTTAGAAAATGTTGCAGCTCTGTGAAAAGGTCAATGCTGGTGCGTGCAAGCACAACAAGCATGAATTGGCAGCTAGTACCGAATATGCATTCTTAAAGAAAGCGACCAAAAGCACATTCGCATTCAGTGCTTCATTTTTGTCAAGTGCTTTCACTAAGAAAACAGAAGTAAAACTGTACCACGCTATTGTGGCCAATGACATGATTTCAGTTAAACTGACTGCATGTGCACTACTCCAGGCTTTATTTTTCAGTGAATGAACTCAAACTTTTTCTTTACGTGTTGCATAATATTTTTAATGATTCACTAATTTGAACATTGTGCTGTTGCATTAATCAGCCAGCTAGATTACATGGCAGGCCATAGAACCTGTATTATGTAACACACGTAGTGTTGCCATTCAGTTCAGCACAGGGAGCTATAAAATGTCAAACAACATGCTTAGACTAGTTCACAGTCTGTTGTACTGCTTCATATCATGCTAAACATGGCTCTGGGTGGTCCAATACAGGCGTGTTGATCAGTAAGCACAACTGCAGGTGTGTGCATGTAGTGTACATACAGAGTGTCAAAGATTTCTGGGAACAGCGAGCAGTTGAAAACGCCTGTCTACCACATACACGTTCACTTTGTCCTCTAAATTGTCATGTAGTAATTAAACAATGCAGTCGTGGAGGTGCAAACTACCTGAGTGTAGCAGATTGCAATCCTAAACACACAAGCACTATTTCACATTTAGGCATTATGGCAACGGTGGAGTGACATTCAATTAGCAGCACGATCAGTGGTCTAATATGATAGTGATACATATTTTCATATCCCAGTGATCCAGTGCACGAAGAACATAATCGCTACTTTCACCAGAACAGCCCCATCTTGTGACACGACAGGTCGAGGATTCACAGGGGGTGAGTAGGTGCACAGAAACTATAATGCCCTTCTACCTAACACATGATTCAGAGTCTCAGCATCGCACATGGGTCCAGCCAAAGTGCATTCATCTGCAGCTTGGCATGCAAGTGTCATGTAAAAGTAAGCACCAGATCTCCTCAAGTGTTTCTGTGATCTGTGCTAAAACTGACTTAAGCTCTATGCAGCTCTCAGCTCAAAGTGTGTAACTTCACAGGTTCAATCTGTACATGCGGCTATCCTCCTGCTGTGCGCAATGTTGGCACTCAGACAAGCCATCATAAACAAGCCAGTTGCTACAGTGACACGATGCAAAACATCACTGAGCAAGCTACAACTTTTGGATGAGACACCTTTAGCAGAGCAAAGTTGAAATTTGGTAGTTTTAAATCGTACTGGTACAAGCTTAGCTGTTTTGAATGGCAGAAAGGCCAGGGCCCATCCTACCACAATGCCTGTACCCTGTGTAAACACTTCAATTACCAAAATAAGTGAAAACACTGGTGTAAACATCAAAACACAACCAACATGTGAAAGTGTGTTGTTAGTCTGATGGCCCATTCTTTGTTCAACATAGCCCAAATGGATGCTCTGTAGTTTTTCAAAACATTAGTGGGAATTTTGCAGCCTCACAGGCAATCCTCAGTGCCTATGCATATAAAGAAGCAGGTGTGGGGGAAACTGGACACATGTGCACATCTGGATGGATAACGTCAGTGTGAAGCAGTGGGTGGCCCCATCACCAGCGTGGAGGTTTCAGCCAGCACGCTGTTCAACACCAGTTCCACATGCAGAGGAAGACGCAGACGCTGCAGAGCTTCCATCTGTCATTCCTGAGGTAGACACAGGCAGCCAGCATTCCTTTGATGAGAGCTTTGCAAGGTGAATCACAGGGCGTAGTACACTAATTACCCTCACCATCCGTGTGAATGACACAAACACCGGTGAACAACACTGCAGCTTAATGTTAGGCTCGAGTGTGCCACCTGCAAACAAATAACATGGCACAAAGTGAGGAATTTCTATCATGTCATTGCATGGCATTATTCAATGCACCAAAGAAGCCAGTGCTTTCAGACAAGTTATTTCCCTGTGGCATGGAAACTGAAAATTGGAATGTGAGGCCGTAAACTATATGATGAAACACGAGACGCAGAATTTACTTCTTACCCAAGCAGTTTCCTTAAATGCCTTGAGCATTGAGCACACTGCTTGCTTATCTGATAACTCCATAACTGAGATGTTTGTATCCACCTTTGAGTTTTCGAGCAGTGCCACCTATACAACGTTGACGCGTTTTTAAATTATTTTTATGCAATTGTTATCATTGTATGCTTATCCATTCGAACCAAGTGTGTAAAGTGCTATCCCAAGAATCCTTGGTACATGTGGTCAGATTATACACTTACGTAATTTGTCAATTAGTCGTATCAGTCACATGCGTGAACAACCCAATGCTTAATACAATAATCCTTTGCTGTCATTGATAAAAACAAGCCATCAAAGTTCTGGAAAGCCATCAGTCCACCAAGTCAGAGCTGCTTTTCTTCATTTGTTTTTTTTTGATAAATCATGCTTAGATGATCTCAGTGTTACCAAAGCATTTAATGACCACTTTAAATCTGCATTGATTCTTGATGATGGATGCACTAACTCATTTTCCACTAAGTCTTAATCATCATATTTTCCTATTATGCTAATCACTACATTGGCATATGTAACCTTATACTCAAAACTAATACACCGAGAAGTTTAGGGGCGGACAAAGCACAGTGCCTTTTGGAGACGCATGCTGAACGCAGCTCAATATTCGTAATTTTTTTCGGCTGCTCAGAGGAAAGAGATAATTTATTGAAAGGCACGGAGGTGGCCGTAGTGCACTCTGGGCCTGCTCAGGTAGAAAAATCTGCACAGGGAGAAAAAGGAAAAGGGGAGAAGAGGGGGCAAAGAATGATGATAGGGTCAGGAGATGTGCGTGTATGCAGATTCACCACACACTGTGCCTTTTATAAAGTCTATTATTCAGTCTACTATTCTTGAACAAACCAAGTACTGCCTTTCCATTAGATGGACACAGCACACTGGAAGCCATCAAGTCTGAACCAATTTTTGCAGGAACTGCAACTCTCAAACACAGATTTCCCATGGACCATTTCTGACATCAACTTTCTTCCTAAGGCCTCTTTCCAGTCCTCTAGCTTTCTGAAATCTTTAGCATGACATTCCCACGAGTGAATTATGTGTGTGTGCAACATTTTGGTTTCATTCGTTCAATATTTGTTCACTGCTACTTCTTGTGTTGCATTGTTCTTACACGCGTTTCGAAGCCCCTGATGCAAGGGCCAAGAATGATGCTGTGTACTATCATTAGATCAATAAAGAAACCTTTAAATTGATATTCTAACCTAGTTGTTGACATTCTTTGACGGTGCAATTTCTATACTACTTGCGTCTGTCTCTCGAAACACTTTTTAGGCCCTGATGGCAACTGAGGGAAATAAACCGAACTGCACTGGTCATGTCGTTACAGTTTCATTCTTCACACTAGCACAGTGTTACACAAATCAGAAAGCATCATAAAAAGAACACGCAAGGAGAGACTCCTTCACTTCAACTTCAACAGTGAGTGTTGAAAGCCAACTGCATGCACAAGCCGTAATTACTTATGAGTTTTATATTACTTTATGAGTTGAGCACACTATTAAAATGCTTTCTTGTGACTTGTGTAAAAGTAGCTACACTTACTTTTGCATGGGGTACTGGAAGCCTACATAAGTGGCTGACAGGAGCAGCTCGTTCCTAATCCTGGCAATCATTCAAGCAGGCAGTACAACTCTATTGTACCTGCGAAGCCTTTTCCAAATCCACCTCGTGAACATCCTGCATGCCACAAATCGATATGTTCTGTAAGCAAGAAGAAAGCATGTGAAGGCCACATTATGCTTTGCAAGTGCATGTACTTGTGTATTTCTCGCTCGATTTTAGTGCCGCTTTGTGTCACCTCCCAGTATACTGCTTCCAAGACGGCTGGGTTTAAACACACACTTGCAAAGTGAGGGTGGCGGGTTATGCAGTCACGTTGGAGATATTTCGGCAGGATACGTTCTCCAGGGCATTTTCGGTTGCCACGCAGTGTCCACAGGTAAACCTGCATGCATAATCACGCAGGAAGATATTTCTTGAAGGCAAGCAATTTAGCAAGCTCGCTTTCTTTTATGCTGTTACGGTCCCCGCTATCTACCAGCTTTGCGAGGTGGCCGCGCGAATCAGCTAGTACACAGTTTGGAAAGATAGAAGACAGGCCCTGCTCTGATCAGCTGTGCGCACACATTAGAATAACGCTCCGACGGCGCTTGGTTCATTTTAGGTTATGACAATCACACAACACTGCCGTTCAGCGCTGCTGCGCCGTACAATTAAAGTATAGCGATCTCACACGAGTCTTCTTGCAGCTAGCACACGATGAACTTTCAGCGAAATGCATGAAAGCAGGTTGCGATCGAGCCCGCTCTAGATAGAGTCCGATAGCCTTTTGTTGCGATTGGCTCGACCCGCATAGAAGGCATGCCTCTTGGTCGCGATGGGGGGCTTGTTAATGTAGTTGCAGGCGTACGTTTACAGCCAATTAGAGAAAAGCTTGAATCACTATCGAACACGGAAGAATGCAGTTTTAAAAAAATGAAAGCTTTATATTTGCAATTATAACAGCGTAACAGACAAATTAAAATGCTCCTTTGGGCCGGTCATGGTGCGGAAGAAATCGCCCAAACCAATCTGGATCGTCGGACAACGCAGATTTCAGTCAAGATCGGGCTCTATCGCGATAGATGCTGGCTTTACGAGTGTGGATCTAGAGAAGCGGACATGATTGTAACTGAACCATTCGGGGCACTTATTACAAATGCTGCAATTCGCGCGAAATATTAGTCATACATGGGAGCTGTGAACAAATATTAATGCGCGGTAAAGGAAATGTGCAGTGCTGTAAGCTTTCACGTGCCAATTCATATCATCGCCGCCGCGTTACGAAGGTCCTGGGAGTTCTGGATCGTCTGGTGCTCGACTTTTCCGTTTTCTTGGTGTGTCGCTGTAAGGGTCGAAGCCAATCACTTCAGTCACACGTTCGATCCGAGCTCGCAGCGCAGGATTCATCGCTCACTGTTTTGCCCGGTGCTGACGTACGAGCAAGATCGAAATTAAGTAGCGCGCGTTTCCGTGCTCGCGCCCGTGTGATGAAGGGAAATAAACAGCGGGTCGCGGCTCAGAAACAATGCAGTAGGATGTGGAAACATCGCGCGCGGTCGGTGCGCGCACCGAGCAGGCGACTGGAAATGTGAGTTGCCAACACCACTGGGCAGCCCCGCCGCCAAATAGGGCGGAAGGAGAACAACACTACGTTGAATCCGGGTGACGTAACGCGGTGGGCAGGACATCACCTCTGGCGCCACCCACCACAGCCATAATCAGTCGGCTCCGCCGAGCTGAGACGCAGTGTGAAAGGGAGATTTTCCGGTCGCAATATCTTTCCTCCTATCGCACCTTTTCGGAAAATTCTTTCGAATGTATTTCTGAGTAGCCTTCAATACACACCAGCCGTTTTCAAAACCAAGCGCGAGGGGTGCTTTAGGACCCCATTAATTTGATATATACCAAAATTGGTATGGCGAGACAACAATGTCTGACGGCCATGGGTGACACGGTCTAAGAACATTAAAATCGTTACATGGACGTAATGAGCGGCATGATTTACATGCCATGCGGTTCCTTAATGGGATGTATACCAAAATTGCTATGGCACAACACGACTGCACGACGAACGTAAATGACGGGTAATAACATTACAACCACGACATGCGTGTCATGAGCGGCATGGTTTACATGACACAGTCTTGGTGCTCTTGCGGCCGTTTCGTTAACTTCATATGTACCAAAATCGGTAGAGCGAGACAACAATGCAAATCCATTTTACGTTCCGGATGTGTGCTTCGCATTTCATTGATTCCGACTTCACGTGGGATCAGCCATTTTTTTTATTTGGAACATTACCCGCAGCGCTTTTTGTAAGCATTATTGCGGGAGGCACATACTTCGATAAAATCAATCCGTAGTCTTGCCGCCAAAAAAAAAAAAAAATCGGCTGGTAACATATGCCATTTGGGCAACCAATCGAGGAAAAAACGAATGTTTAAAAAGATCAGTCCTCGGGGTTTATGGTCGTACCTTAAGTTTGTGATCATGATGAGAAGACTGATAATGTCCATTTTTCAAAAAAATAATCCGAAGCATTAATCCCTGTTTTGTTGTTATAGATTAAGTAAACTAGTTTCAGCCTTAGATTTCGCCTTTAGTATTGCAAAGATTGCCAATTCTAGTCTCGCTTCATATCTCGGGGTCCTTCAGTTTTGGTGCAGCGGCGTTGCGGCCGCACCTGGAGTAGACCAAGACGGCTTGGGTGCATGACGATTACGTTCACCGCTAGGGCTGGCCACTATGTCCAAAAGCCTGTTTTCGGACGGCTGATACCAAGGATTGCAATGCTTCCCCGGCAGCGGGCTGAGACTTCGACGTAGAAAAGTTGAACACCATTGTGGGGAGGGGTCGTTACGGAAGACGGTGATGCGCTGACGTCATGCAATCGGCGGTAGCTGCCCTGCTCTGCCACCTCCGCTGATCTTGAGCATCTAGTTGCGTCATCAAGTGTCCAAGGATAGCTCCTAGCGCTGCAGACAAGATTTTCTTCCCAAAAGAAAGCATCTCAGCTAACCAGACGGGAACGACAAACGCACAGAGGGCAATCGCCCGGACTGTCTTCGTGAGGCCCACCAGGCATTTCCCCTAATAAAAACAGTATTTCACCTGCTCATTACAGCAGCTGTAATTCCAGGAATCTGTTATAGGCCTTTCCGATGCACAGAGACAAGTTGTGATAAAGCACAAGAAAAAAAAGGAAACAGTAAATCTTAGTCACAAAAACAGAACAGACGATATGCACAAGCAAGAGCACCTGACGTGGTCAAGTTCCCTAGAAGCAGAGACTTGCCCCGCCACGGTGGTCTAGTGGTCATGGCACTCGGCTGCAGATCCGAGGGTCGCGGGATCGGATCCCGGCCGCGGCGGCTGCATTTCGATGGAGGCGAAATGTTGAGGCCCGTGTGCTGTGCGATGTCAGTGCACGTTAAAGAACCCCAGGTGGTCGAAATTTCCGAAGACCTTCACTACGGCGTCTCTCATAATCAGAGCTGGTTTTGGGACGTTAAACCCCACAAATCTAGAAGCAGAGACTTAAGCCGTCAGCATTGCATTCAATTTGCCGTTTTTGGAACAAACTTCACAAGGGTATTGCTACGGTAGCAAAGTGCAGCGCAGTAGCCAGCCGCTCCTAAGGGACATCGTTCGCAATCACGTGAGATGACAATGTTCAGTTTCATCGCAAACAGGGGTCGTCTACTAATTCTGCGGGAGTAGCAAATCCAGTGGCTTCATGAGGCATAGTCTTGCGCACAAACATTGTTGCTGGCAAGCATACATCCCCGTGGGCTTTTTTTTTTTTTTTTTGAAACAGAGTACTCGCAGGGAGCGCTTCATTACGGAATGGATCTTTTTCTTCAACACAATGCGTTGTCGGGCTAGTTGGTGTGAATCCATAGGGCTTCTTTAGCGCAAAAAAACAATACACTGGAAGGAAGGACAGGACAAAGCGGTACTCTCAATCTTAAGAATGTGGCTGCCAGGTACCAAATTCCAGTAGTGTTTTCTGCCCCCCGGAAACTGTCAATGCTGTGCTCGCGTATCGGTAAAGAAAACAATAAGCCGCAATGTGAAAAGCAACATTTCAACTTTGTAGAATGCAGCGTAGGTGTGGTCTACAAGATTCCACTCTCTTGTGGCAAGGTGTATGTAGGTCAGTCAGGCCGCTGTGTCAATGAGCGCCTCAAAGAACATGAGCGATCCCTGCCAACCGGTACAGGCTCCCATTTAGCTAAACATTGCAAAAAGTGTAAATGTCAAGCCTTGTTTAGACACACTAGTATTTTAAAGAAAAGCGGTGACACCACCACCCGAGAATTATCAGAAGCGTTTTACATAAAGTCCTTGGGTTCCCAGTGTATTAGTGTGCCTTCCTTGACCTTGTTTAGCAATGAATTTTCTTTTTTGGAAGCGATATCATGAGTGTGCTGGGATGATGAAGTTGTGGTGGTTGCCGCGCTTGGTGTTACTACGCATGTCCTTCCAGTATCTGGGTGGTATAAACAGTGGGGTGACGCAATAAACGATATCAGTTGAGAGTAGCGCTTTTTCCTGTCCTTCCTTCCTGTGTATTGTTTTTTTGCGCTAAATAAGCACTACGGATCTTTTTCTACTTTATTTGTCTTCGGATGGCACATGTATTTGTGGATCGGAAGGCATACGGCATACTACCTATCCAACGATCAAATTTTGGATAGCGGAGTGCATGTCGCAGCTACGCGAACAATTAGTTCCCCGTCGCAGGCTCCTTGAAACCGAAACTGGGCGGAAAAAGAGCGTCTGTGACGTCGATGTCGCCGCCCCCACGGCTTTCGTCACTCGCCACTCGCCCGTGGTCACCGGCGCTCTGTCCGCGCAAGCAGCTTGCCTTATCTCCTTGTTATCAGCAGCGTTCGGCGCCGCGGGCGGGAGACGAAATCCGGGGAGGCGGCGACATCGACGTCACAGACGCTCTTTTTTCCGTCCAGTTTCGGTTTCAAGGGGCCTGCCACGGGAAACTAATTGTTGGCGTAGCTGCGACATGCACTCCGCTATTCAAAATTTGATCGTTGGAATAGGTAGTGTCGAGGACGGGTTCCAAAGTACTCATGTGCTGTAGCCACCAATTACTGATAATTAAAAGTTAATTAGCGTAATTTCGATAATTATGCATAGAAGCGCGGAAATTGTTCTGTATCTAGAGGCCGCCAATCCGTATACTCGAATGGTACACAACACATTCCCGCGATTTATGTTTTTCTAATTTAAAAAATGTGTTGCAACAAAAAAGCACCCTGCATATATATATATATATATATATATATATATATATATATATATATATATATACAGAGAGAGAGAGAGAGATCGCTAAAAATGATTGAGAACAGGGAACGTTTCGACAAGTGGACTTGTCTTCGTCAGGAGAGCGACTGCCTTCTCCAGCGTTCGTTTATGTAGGCCATTGCGCGCTCTGCCGCGGCCACAGAAGGAGAGGAGAACAGGGGCACGTGCGAACAACAAAAAAAAAAAGAAAAAGGGGGTTAGGGTGTAGGTGAACTTGGGTGACAGGTGTTAGCGTGACTAATATACGTGGCAAAAACGAAAGCTTCCAAAGAATCCGCTCGCGGTACGTATCTTGGAAATGCATTGCGTGCGCAGTGCCAGAAAGCAGGATGAAGAAAGGAACACATACGCTATGTACAGGCGTTGCATCTATCGCAAGTGTCCCCCTCCTTCCCACCCCGCACCACTTGCGCCGCACCCGCAACGCATTTCACCGAAAGTCTACTTCCAGGGGCGGATTTCCCATCCACTTCGGCGAGAACAACAGCGTTAAACAGTGTAGTCACATAGCAACAAGCTTTCGGTTAAACGCAATGCCGGTGCGACGCAGGTGGTGCGGGGATATGAGGAAGGCCGGCCCACCGGCCAAAGCGTTAATAAAACAAGAATTTCGAATGTATGTCCTTCTTGATTTCAGCCCTATATATATCTTTATATATAGATATCACGAAAAGGAAGGTGTCAAGGGCTCGTTTGTGTGTTAGAAACAGCTTAATGGACCGACAAACATTGAATCCTAGGAGAGCTTAGGGGACGGTGGCTGCTGACCAATACCTATGCTACCTGTCTTCTCGTCCACTTTCATTCCTTTGTACTTACCCCAAAAACTTACAATAACATAATTAACGAAAGTGAAGGTTTGAAGCGTTCCCTTTTATTTGTTATGGGCATCTTCATGAGCCAACAGGCACTGAAGCCTAGGAAAGCATAGTTGATTGTAGTACTTTAAATGTGGAGTAAATATAAAGGACTTATTTTTCGAGTACGCTGCGCGATGAATAGACGATCACAGGAAGAACAAGGCAGGTAGAAAGAGCGCAAACTATCATCTGGTTTATTCGTTCTTCAATCAGTTATATAAGCATGTTGAAACGTCACAAACAAAAGAGGGGTTGAAAGGGGATGAAAGGGGAAGCATGCAATTCAGACCACCTCACGTCAACAAAGAGGTCTGCGCAGAAACCTGTCTTCAGCCTTATACAAAGTAACAGAAATGTCGCTCACGCACTTAACTCATTTCTATTTAATAAAAAAGGCTTCTACTAGTTCACGACCTACTATGGTCCGGCTACTTCCGAGTATCTTGACCTTTATTAGCAAAGGCTCGCATCCCATACACGTGTTGCAATGTGCGGGCAAATCCGCTCCTTCTCATTTTTTCTAGAGACGAGGCATGCTCCCCCTCACGTTCATTCACGCATCGCCCCGTTTGGCCAACGTATGACCTTCCACGCTTGGGGAGCATTTCATATTCCACCTTCGTAGCACACTTCACAAAAATTGGCCATGTTGGATTTCGCAACCGCTGCCTCGGGCTTCCTTCCCGCTAATCCTAGGGCATAACTCAGCCATCTTCTTAGGTGTGGAAAACACCACATCGACACCACGCCTACTTGTCACTTGTTAGATGCGAAGCAGCTCTTTGACTAGCCTGTGTAACGCTGTCCGTCCGTACGGACAGCGTTACCGTCCCTTTAGTAGGAAGCTTGTGCGTGAACTTCAACCCTTTCCCATGAACCGTGAAAAGGGTTAGAATGCTACTCAACGACTATGAGCAATTCACGGAACTCTGTCCGGATAGATATTAAAAATCGTCTACGTATCTGAAGGTCTTGACAACACCTCGATGACCGACCCGATACAAATGCCATGGCGCTGAATGTAGAATTCATTGTTATAGGAGATGAAGGTGGCCTGTAAATAAAACTCTAACAAGGACAAGAAGCTGCCCAGCGACACACCGGAAGCGTTTCGAAACCATGTTACACCGTTCTCTTCAGTGCAGTCTCTGACAGCTACAAACACCATGGGGCACCGAATAGAACAAGTCTTCCACATCAATGGAGAATGCATAGCCTACACAAGCACAGGAACTCATGAATCGCACTAATTTGAGAGAGATCTTGGTGGCAAAGGGTCGTCAACGTGCAGGTCACTGCGACGGGGTAACGTCTCGTTTTCCCCAACGTTCAGCTTCTTTCGTCCTTCAAATGTCTGAGGTGTCGCCTCAAGACTCAAAGAAGGACGAGGCCGTTAGTACACCACATTTAATACACAAACTAGAAACGCACAACACAAGCAGGAACCGAAATACGCATCAATACACCGACTAGAAGCGCACAACATAAGTCCCTAGATATTTTTTCCGTTTTTTTAAGTAGCGAAAACCTTTGGTGTGCCGCTGGCACATCTGATTGGTCGGCGTTGCTTTTGGCAGCCATGTTCTTACTAACGCGTTTACTTGAATGCTGCAGCGAGAGAACGTCAAAGCAAGTTGCGCGTTTCAGTAGGCGTTTCCTTAAGTATGGCACGTCCACTATCATATCTGATAGGAACGCGTATGTTGACGGCAGGACGCTATCTGCGCGCGTGCTCTGCTCCACGTGTTTAGGAAGAACATAGCTGCCGACGCTGGCTTTGAGCGAGAGGGTGCCGGGAGAGGAGGCAGTTGTGGCTACTTATAAACGAAAAAATATCTAGGGACATTAAACACAATCACACGCCGAAATAGACATCACTACACTGACAACTGAAAGGTAGTATTATGTAGTAACATTAAATGGAGTCCTGATTAAAGAGTCAGTTCCTAATTCTCTCTGAACGCAGAGCGAGCAGATCGCACGAACGCTTTTTCTCACCAGTCAGTGCTGGTAGGCAGCAGTGTTGTACGGAACGCCGTTACAAGGAACGGCATTCCTGGAACTAGTTCCTTTTTGGAGGAACGAAGGAACGCCATCGTTCTTTTAAGGGTTGGTGGAACTGTAACGGTAACGCGTTACAATTACGAGTAACGGCAAAAGGAATGACGTTCCTTATGTAAACGCTGCACAGGCGTTCCACACGCTGGGCGGATAGGCCTGGCTGCAACCGCCGAGGCGGAGCCTCGAGTCCCCGCTTTCCTGTTAGCAGTCTCGCGCACTCAAAAGAAAACCACACGCAGAACACTATTCCTTTACTGTTTCTCTTCGAGACTTCGACGAGCCCCGCCACGGTGGTGTAGTGGCTATGGTACTCGGCTGCTGATCCGAGGGTCGCGGGATCGAATCCCGGCTGCGGCGGCTGCATTTCGATGGAGGCGAAATGTTGAGGCCCGTGTGCTGTGCGATGTCAGTGCACGTTAAAGAACCCCAGGTGGTCGAAATTTCCGGAGCCCTCCACTACGGCGTCTCTCATAATCACAGCTGGTTTTGGGACGTTAAACTTCATATAACAACAAATCGAGGATTCGACGAGGGCGAAGCTTCCCTTTCGCCAATGCAGTCATTGCAGCCGCTCCCCGTGGCTGGAGAAAAGTTCCTGCTCTTAACTAGCCTTGTACGGCAGAGCAGGCCGAATCGCCGCGAAGCGAGAAATTCCTTCCGACCCTTCAGATCCCGCCGCTACGGCTCCCGTCGAACAACACTGTCAACGCGCGCTTTGCTATCGCCGCTCATCGCATTGGTTCTGAGAATGCGGTTGCGGCTCCCATGTGTGGGCCTCGGCGTCACTGGCATTTTGTACTCAGGAGATCACTCGGCAAAGCAAGCTAGCAGTGGCAGGTGTTACAGTGCGGAGGCTAGTTACACTCGATGGCGACCGCAGGAGCGCGGAGCGACACCGCTGACGTGGGGAGGGACGGCAGTCTTTCGCTTTGTGTGAGCCAGTCTGAACAGCAACACTGGCTGTAGCCATTATAGACATACTATAGCCATGTTTCACATGACGTTCGAAAATTGTGGATCATCATCTCGCCCCCTGGGGGCGCACCTAGTATACTCTTGCCATGAAGAAAGTACAGGTATGGTTCATTTGTTGTACTTTCTTATTCGCATTACGAAAAGAGAGCGTTGTATTGTAAGTGTAAATGGGTCCACTTGCTACATTGTAGTTCACGTTAGATATTGTTTTTACCATGCCTTGATCTTGTAAGAATGAGACCCACGGTCAGTAGCATGCGCGCACGTTCTTGCTACTTGGGTTGTGCTGCTGCAAACGTTTCATGTATAAGGTACGCCATTTTTGGTTGCAGATGTCATTATTTGGTTGGCGTCAATGAAGTAATGGATGTGATGCATTTTATTTATTTGCTTATTTTTTATTTATTTATTTATTTATTCATTTATTTATTTATTCCCTACACATAACTGTCACTTCGCCATCGCATGAATAAGGGGCTGCTGTACAAACTGAACATACAATTTATTCGTATTCCTTATACGCCATAAGAAACAAGAAAATAGTTCCACGTTATACCATTCATCGGCAAAGCCATCAGATGGTCATAGTTAATTTCCCCGTAAGTGTTGAACGGTCCCTTGTTGGAGCCCCTCGATGACTCCAGTGTGCACGGCGGAAAAAAGCGTCTTTGGCTGGTGAAAGGGACATCTTGTTGAAACATCAAAGCATCTGCTCTGGTCCAAGGCCAAACCTCCGTTCTTTCAATACTCAAAAGAGATTACTTCTTGAACCTTTCTATTAACAGAGAGTTGCAAGCAAACCAGTCACACACAGGGTCCACACAGTCTCAACCGATGGTATCAACCGATGGTATTACAGTATCGGTTCAGAGAACATGATTCACAACACGCAAGCGGATACGTTTACCGTGCAGTACGTGTTATTTCCCATTCCCATGCATTAGGACTGGCGTCTCACTCTTCCGCTGGCACCGGAAGCCAGGATCGAACGCGTACTTAAACCTGTGTCTGCGCGCCGGACGGTGCGCTAAGGATGACCTCCCAGAAGTCGTCACACAAGCCGTCAGGAGGTGACGAGCCCCGGGGGCTTGAGTAGCGCCGTTTCAACACGGACCGAAGCTAACAGGCAAACGAGGGCCCAGCTATCACTAAGCGGCCGTGGTCATTTTCGTTTCCCAGGCCCGTGAACAGCGACATTGAAAATATAGTTACCCCGAGTGGGCGATCTTTCGGCGGCAACCACCTACCGGTATTCCTTCCCGTATGAGTACAGGGCTAGAATACCTCAGCGCGAAGTCTAACGCGAGCTCCACCTAAAGCAGCCGACCCGCGTTCTCTTGTTTATGAAAGCCGTCCGGTAAAAAGCGGCAGCTTTACCCTGCGCTTTTCACTACCCGCATACAATGGTCCACAAGCTGCAATGCCAACCCTCAGACTGACTGCCATGTAGTTTGAATTCTTCACACGCACAGAGATTGCGCGCCACCATAATGAACTATAAAGAACAGCATCACAAATGCTTTAAAATTGGGAGAACTAAGCAAAAGTAATACATTCAGAACTTTTTAAAGCACTAAAAATTCTACTAATATTGAGCGAAAAAGTTCAGGACCGGAAATGCTGAAGACATATCTGGAAATCTTGTTCTGGTGTTTATAGCCGTCGGTCAAGCTTAAGCTCTTTAATGCGAATGCAGATCGAAAGGTCTATTTATAACTTGTAGTGTTTGTGATGGGTTTCTTAGAAAATTAGATGGAACGCACGTTGCGTCTTACGACTGCAACGTGTTCAAGAATACGGCGAGGCTGTTTTCTGTGAAGACTTTATGAAAACACAAACGAACACGAACACAGAACAACCAACACAGCAACTAAGTAAACCGCGACACTCTCGAGCAGGAAAGAAAGACAACGAGCATGCAACCGAACGCGCCAGTTTAGCCATCGTGAAACAGTCTCACCGAGGCTGCGTGCCTGACGCCTGAAAGAAGTCCACGCAGGCGAGCCGTCAGTGCGGACGGGAGGTCGCCGCTGTCGCTTGTTGAATGGTGCTGCGTCACGTCTGATGCTACTGCGGTGCGGGCCAGGGACGGAGACGAAGAGGACGACGGGCACCGGAGTCACGGGAAGCGTTGCGCTGCTACTTGTGGCTCGAAGAAACAGGGCAGCACTCGGGTCTAAGCCCGACCGTGCTGCGGGTAGTGGTGGCCTTCCTTGACTCCACGAAGGTAACGGTGGAGCGGAGGCCCCACAGAGTTGGTGAACCTGGCCCCGAGGTTCTAGGCCGGTGGAACAGCACTCGGGCCTACACCCGACGGTGCTGTTGGTGGCACGGGCGGCTCGTCAGGCGTTCCGTGGGCAGCATTGGGAGCTCGGTGCCAAGCGAAGCCATACACTCCGACTCTTGGCGCCCGCCAGGCACTCGGGACTACGCCGCGACCGTGGTTCCGGCGGAGAGCTCCCGTGCCACGTCCGCGCTGGTGGAACGCCGCCTTGCTTCTCCTCCCGGCGCCTCACGTGCACGCTCCACGCGCCACTCTTCGTGTTTTCCGTCATCGCCTCTCGTGCTGATTCCGCGTTTCTCTGCGGCCTCTTCTCCTATGGCGCCTTCGCAGCAACGGCAAACGCAACAAGCGCGCACTTTTCCCGTGACAGTGTTAAACATACTCGATATTCACATGCATTGGTGAATGTGAGTGACTTTCTATTGGCATACTAGAAGGGTGAAGCGCAAATCACAGGACAAGTGAGCGAGACGAACGACGAGGGCGCTAAATGAAAACTGTGATGGTTTATTGGAAATGTATCGTCGCAGCAAGGCAACAAGGGCATGTGCACAGTTTCCAATAAACCATCACATTTGCTAGTTAGCGCCCGTGTCGTTCGTCTCATTCTCTTGTCCTGTTCTTTGCGCTTCACCCTCCCAGTATGCGATACCAATTAGCCCAAAACTCTACTCTTCTATTTGCACATCTGAAGCGCACTATTCTGACTTCTCATTGGAAGGAACATTACGTGTCGCATTGTAATAGACTAGAGTCCAAGTCGCAGTCAATGTCGCGGTCAAAGTCGCATGTACCACGAGCGGATTCTGGAAGCTTTGGTTCTTTCCATTTATAATAGTCACGCTAACACCTCTTACCCTACTTCCCATACACCCTACCCCCTTTCTTTTTCCCATTTTTCTTTTTTGTTATTGTTCGCACGTGCTGCTCTTCTCCTCTCTTTCTGAGGACGGGGGAGAGTGTACAATTGTGTACTAAAACGAACGCTGGAGAAGGCAGTCGCCGTCCTTAGGAAGACAAATCCAGTTGTCGAACTGTTAGCTCCTGCAGCATTCTAAACGCTGTTCTAAACCGTTCTTAGCGTTCAATTCATCGATTCAAGCCTCCATCTTCCCCTCAGCTTCTCTTCTAGTTTGAACTTTAAAACCATAATTAGGAAGTTGAATAACTTTCCCTACTCTTTCCTAGGCTTCAATGTTTATCAGTTCATTAAGTCGTTTATAGCAAAATCAAACTAGCCCTTGACCCCTTCCCTTTCGTTATTTCATACCTTGGGCCTCGTTGCGGTAGGCTTGGCGCCTTTAGGTAGCATACGAGGTTTTATTGGGCAGCACCCATCTCACCATAAGATGACGTTCAACGTGACGGCTCCCGGCAATAGGAGTGTGCCACACTCGCCGCCATGGCTACGAGTGGCGCTGCCTAACTCTCCCAGGATTACATATATACATAAATACCCAATAAAATGAACGGGTCGACGGACCGCCTTCGTGGCTCAGCGGTAGAGCGTCGGATGTGTGTTCTGTTCCCACCAAAGGCAGGCTTGTCTTTTCGTCCAAAAGGGAGTACGACGCACGTTGGTTTTGCACAGTATATCTACTGACGTTTCGGCTGGTGGACCAGCCTTTGTCAAAGTCGGCTGCTCCACCAGCCGAAACGTCAGTAAATATACTGTGCAAAAACCAATGTGCGTCGTACTCCCTTTTGTTCCTTATTGTACCGGGGCCAACGTGACTTCCTTGCCGCTCCGAGCCGAACCACAGGATGGAGCGAGGCCAGGGAATGAACTCCTCTTCTTCCTCTTCTTCTTTCTACACCTTGCTTTCCACAAGTGCCGTGACATTTCTCCCCGCGCAGACGAAGCCCACCGGGCGAGTCAGTTGGCGCCTCGTGGGGTGTATGGTTTAAGCCGGGCGACATGCGTTACCTGAGTTCGGGCCGAACGTGGGCCAGTAGCGGTGAGGCGTGCGATCGTGTAGTTCACCTCACTCAGGCGGTCAATAATCACAAAAGGGCCATCCTATGTTGCCAAAAGTTTCGTGCATAGACCGCGTTTGCGCACAGGGGTCCACAACAACACGAGGTCACCAGCTACATAGGTAACGGGGCGGTGTCGGCAGTCGTATCTAGCCTTTGATGAGCCTTGGGCAGCGAGTGTCCGTAGACGAGCAAGCCGACGAGCCTCTTCGGCACGACAGAGAATCTCTGCTATGGAACAGTCGTCAGCAGACGAGAAAGGAAGG
>JABSTT010004836.1:0-19749 GCA_013339685.2 Hyalomma asiaticum
GTATATTTTATATTTTTCTACTAATCTTGTTTATTTAAACATTCTTATAATGTACCTGGGTCTATGTAAACCGGTTCTGGTCAGTTATTAGCAAGTTTCATCATGTTTTCAAGTGCTCTTTTTTTCTGAGCGTGGGCGCGACATCGTCGACAGCTTGGGCCCTAAGGTGCTCCGCACTTTAAACCATTGGAATCCCGAGCGAAAAATATGTTTGGCTTCTCCGCGAGGTGCCAACATCGCCTCCGTTTACTCCGCTGCTTCAGGCAGCAGTTTTGCTTTTTGATTGAGATTGCCACCTGCCGCCTATAGACGGTTTCGCCAGCGCTTGCCTGTCTCTGGCAACATTGTGCGTTTACCGGAAACGTGCCCTAAAAACTTCCTGTTTACCTTGCTTTCGCGTGGTTCAGCGTGCGTCGGTGGCCGCGGCTGCTTGTGTTCCGATGTTTTCCGCTGATAGAATTATTGTGATGAAGCGCTCGCGACTCGGGCGCTGTTGTGTGATGCCAGGATGCAGTCTGCGGTCCGCAACTAATTTGCTATCGCAAGTCAAAACGTTATGTTTCGCGACAGATGAGCGGAAAGAGCCCAGCGACCAGGCGAGAAAACTGGAATCCCACAAAGAGCGCGCAGATTTCTTCTGCCCAGTTCATCAAAGGCAAATAAAGCTCAATGCATACTCTAATGGCACAGAGGCGATGCGCAGACGTTAGTCTAAGTTCCCTAATTACAAGGTACCCGTCGGACGCCGTCGCATTCCGCCCACGACAGACAATCGCGCTGACGCCTGAAGTGGATAGCAAAACATGAAAGCTGCCTAAGGCCAAAAATCCATCATAAAGGTGTTTCTTGCAGTTGGATGCTTATCAGTGTTGTGTACTGTTCGAAGCAGCACTCGGGACACCAAAGCAGCCGCGCTCAACATGAATCGCCGCACACGTTTTGTTGCCTCACTGCGTTTGCTTTTTTTTTTCTTTTTTTATGAGAGCGACGCCTGCGAGTGGTTTGGCGTCGCTGCAAGTAACTGACTCATCACCTGTTGTGTTGCCGTCTATGACATCGTCGCACCCTAGCTACTTTAGCTTTAGGTGTGAGCTTGCTAAATGTAGGCAGGTTAACTTGAAAGTTTGGCTCGTAATTAGTGTACTCGTAAGCAAACCATAGTATTTTGCGCGACTTCCGCCGCCGCTATAATGAGTACGTTTTATATGATTTAGAGGCACAAAACACATTAGATCGCGATAGATTCCGGTCGGCGCCGATCTCTCGGATCAAAAAGTACCCGGTGTGGCACAAGCGCACCAATGCATTGTTAATGTTACATCATGATGTGTGCCAAGACCAAACCTCTGCGTTTGTCAACTAGCCCGTTTTCGGCAGCTTAGAACACGTGTGATAAAACGCAGGCTACGCGTTTATGCGATGTGGCGTTCCGTACACAACTCCACCCCTTATGTGAAAAAACAGATGATCATTATTACGACCTTTTCAAATGGTCACAGTAAAGTTTTTAAGTTGTCATGGTAAAGTTAGCCACCGGTTTAACCTGTGATTTTAAGAAAAAAGTAGGCGTGCTCCATCACCGACGACCTGCACTCTGCTTGTTGCCTTTTATTATCACTTTATTGCTGTTGAACCGGCTTGTCATAAAACTGGGCAGTCTTGCTTACCTTTCGCAAAAATTCTGCAGTCAGCATAACTTTGCTCAGCGACATCGGCTGACACGCAGTCACACAGATCGCTTGTCAATTCATCGCGCAGCTGCCTTCCAGGCTACTACTACTTCCCTATCCAGCGGATCAGGCAACTCTTCTCTCCTATGCAGTTATGCTTGTAGCTCTCTCGTGCGACGTCGTCGACCCCCTTCATGTAGTCGCTAGACATCGCCCTAAACACATTTGAACAAATGCGCCAGAATTATTAGAGCAACAAACTCAAATGCACCAGAGGCAAACACCGTCGAGTCCATTGAAAATGTATTACCGGAAGTGCCGTACCGGAAGTCTTCTGGCACACCGTTCGGCGCATTCCTGTTTGTTTACAAACAGCGAACCCGTCTATAGTTGTACATACAGGAAGACTGGAATCTGCGCTTGCACGTACGGGCCCGCACAGAAGACTTAGCGACTGCGCCCATCCGAGAGGAGACTGAGCGAACAAACACCGGCTTAGCAGAGAAGGTCTATCCTAGCATGTCGCGAAGCTTGGAGCGAAAAGCGGTTCAGAACATTGCCAGCGACATCAACAAAAGCAGTCGTGGAAGCTGTCATTGAAGCTCGGCTATGTGAGGAGGAAACAACACTATTATGAAAAGAAATCACCTTCGTAATAAATAATGTAGATTTATTTTGCTTAAACAAAACCGTCTTCCAAGTTAAGCCCGACCCACATGCAGCGCTTTTGCCGCCGTTTTCTGGCGTTGCGTCTCTCGCCGTCTTCACAACGTCGCCGAAAGCGAGGGCGACCAACCACACGACGAGCGCACAGACCGGCGCCAGCCCAGCGTCACACAACGTGGGCCGATGAACCTAATGTAGGACCGCGGAAAGCAGTGTGCAATGTGCGCCACTGGAACAACAATAAATATTCATTACACCTTATATGCCTTACTTGAAGTTCCGCAGTGCACAAGACATTCATAGCATTGCAAAAGAAGCACACTGTCCGCAATTTTTTGTTTTTGTTGTTGTGTTGTGTTGTTGTTGTTGTGTACTTGTGGCGGCACCTATGGAGATCAAAGTTAACCAGCAAACTCAAAATCGATGGCTTCCGAGACTCGCGCTTATCTTTGAGGCCTAGCTGCCGAAGTAATTGAGAATGGTTCTCGAAAACGGTGTAATGTAATCCCGTGTGCGTTGCTGTCGAAGCATCTGTAGACAAACATGAGTCAAATACAAGCGTCAGTTGGGATCTTGAGGTTCACACAGTTCGCGACGATGACTGAATATATTCGAGGCGGGCCGTGCCCGCTTCGGCGAGGACGCCATTTCTCCGGCGGAAGTCGCTTCGAGCCGCGCGCTGATTGGTGCCCGCTCACCCAGCAGTTTCCGGCGTCGGCGCTGCAGCGCGGCGGCGGCGTCAATATCTGGACGGTCTTGATCTCGGCGTTTCGGCTGCCGTCGCTCTCAGCGTCGACGCAGAGTGACGCCGGAGAGAGAAACGCCAGAAAACGGCGGAAAAAGCGCTCCATGTGGTTCGGGCTTTAAGGGCTCAGTAGCATAATAATACAAGGATGCCATCTTTTATTTCTCGATCGTAGTTTTTATTCAGTCATATATACACAAAAGGAAGGGAGCGTTCCTTCCACCGCAGGAAAGCGCGCTTGGAAAGTTCGTCTTCGAAACTCCCTCCTGAGATGTTGTATTTCGGTCCCCCCTTTGTTACTTGACTCCCCGCGGTCAGAATTTTACGCTTGCTGGACGCCATGTCTCAGAGGCGTGTTGAGTTACGCGTTCGTTTAGAAATGAAGCGACTTGAAACCTGGGATAAACGCCAGTTTCGGTGGCCTTCACGCGACAGCGGCGACCGAAAGGACGATGCACCCGAGGGCAGGAGGCTGTGTGTAGGGTTGCATGCGTTTCTGCAGTTTCGATTGATTGATCGATTGCGCTGTCGCTTTCTACAAAAGAATATTAGTACGCACAATCACTTTCGTGGTCGCCGAGCGAAAATGCGCAATCTGAAATCTGGTACACCCGCTGGTATGTTCACGCGCACGCTTGTGTCCTGCGACGCTGAAAAAGTGCGCAATGCAAAGTTCTTTGAGCTGTTTGAAAGAAACGCTTCTACTGGCACAAAAATTGAAAAGTTGATTTATCATGTAATACGTTCTTCTTCAACATAATGTGATCCTACCCACCCTGCTGCCAACGAGATCTTTTAAAAGTGGCAGCGTCGTCTTCGGAAAATTGTGAAGAAACTGCACGTCTATTTTGGTTCTTGCTGTAAATAAAGCTATGTTCTCTTACCGCGCTAACATTCCATTTATGCCAAAATGTGTCAATCACGCGTTGTGATTGTGCTTGCGTAATGTATTTGTATGCCCGTAGTCGTGCTTATTATGCATGTGTTCCTAGTTGTTGCCATGACTTGAGCATTCTATGAAATCCCTGCATCATTCTGGTTTTATGCTATAATGCTCATAAGACTTATCTATGGCCGGAAATTTTCGGATGTGAATTGCTTTTGTTTGCATGCAAACTCCGACGCAATTGGAGCACAGCGCTGCCATGAGTTGTGTTGGGGAGGGGGTCCCTACGCAACTGACAGAAAGGTATACAACGCAATACGCAAACACGTATAAGTAACACACGTGTTAGTCTAATCCAAAAGCGTTAGAACCCTTTGCCGTCCTTTTTTGTCGCCGACCGGCTGTGCCTTACTTGCCTTCGTAGAAAAAAAAAAGACTTCATTTTTCGCCCCGGAAACACGTCAGCCCATTTGTAAAAAAAAAAAAAAAAAGGAAAGCCAAGAGATGTCCGTGCCCTGCACAGCATCGCGATACAAGCGATACGTCGTAAAAGTATTCCAGTAGTGAGATGAAAATACATTTTGCAAATTTATCTAGATAAAGAGATGCAGATAGTCATAAACGTTATGAGAAACATCGCGATAGTCTTGTATCACGATACTACCGAGCCCTGCTTTAAGGAGTGTTGCTGCTGGATATTTTTTTAATGGAAGTAGCTGTAACGGTATTTCCAGTTACCGGTACTGTGTAAAAAGTAGCAGTGTTACAGTTGCAAGTTCCTCTAAATTAAAGGTAACCTGTTGCTGAAAAAAGTAACTAGTTACCGGTAACGCGTTG
Organism: Hyalomma asiaticum; assembly: GCA_013339685.2. Taxonomy (NCBI): domain Eukaryota; kingdom Metazoa; phylum Arthropoda; class Arachnida; order Ixodida; family Ixodidae; genus Hyalomma; species Hyalomma asiaticum. Next base: position 4,805 of record JABSTT010004836.1, read on the forward strand.
CTAGTAACTAGTTACTGCCCAAGACTGCTAGACTACCGACTTGTAAATGTGCATCCATAGATAGTCATGCATATTTCGCTTAACGTCAACTTATATAATCGCGCGACTGACTTGATTACGAGACAGCAGAAATTGGGGCTCCTTCACTGAAGATCTTCAGGTGGTATTGCGCGACGGGAACGGCCCTGAAAAGCAGGCCAGCAGGAGGAACGAAGCGCAATAGAGCGCTGTGCGTGTCCTCATTGGCTGTCGTTCCCAGCACAACAGAACATGGAGATTATTGTACAAATGGCGGGCTTATCATAAGAAAGTTCGCTTCATCATGTTTTTTGTTTAGCGTCGCTTACACTAGAACATTGGTCAACCAATGGTGCTGCTATGTCTGATAATGATGGGCTGATCATTGGGTCGGTGGGTATACATGAGAATAAATACATGGCGGCTGTATTTTTGACTGCATGCGATTATCTACGAAGGAGCTGATATAACGCGTAAATGAAAGCACTGTGAAGGAATAATGGCGCTAAATTAACAGGACACAGACAAGACAGAACACACACTAGCTCAACAACATGTCCTTTTAAAAGTACTGTACATAGGAGGAAAGTGGTTAGGAGGAAAATGAATTGCTAGGCCAAACCTGAACACGCATTTTAGACTTAAAGATGCGTAAACATTCTCAGGCCGCGCTAATGTAGTAGTATACTTTATGTAGAGCCGATATTCTTGATTTTATTATTACTCTGTGCGTGCGTACCTTGCGCATGTCCACGTGCGTGCGTGTGCAGATGTGGGCCGCGTTGGACGCGTTTGATTCGTGTCACTGGTAGCAATGGTGCACCGTTTATTGTCGAGCACGAATACTGCCTCATTTGGTTATGCCATTCTAAACCTGGTGGTGTATTGAATAAACCTAAAATTATAGCAAAATAATAAAAGACTGGCTTTCGCAGTTTGTAAACCTAGCATTCTGCTACATCATGTTGCGCAACCTGGTGGTGTGTATTCTAAACCTGGTGGTGTAGTCTGAACCCGTAAATGTTAACGTTTAGCGGGACGCAACTTAAACTTAAGCTGCACTAAAACTATATATTTTTCAGCGCGAATAGACTAACTAGGCACACGAAAGAAGTGACAGGCGCTGACCGTAAACGCATTTTGGGGGAAATGGCCCCCATACGAAGCGCATATCGTCGAAAACACGAACAATTGCGGCTGCCAGCGAAAAAGGAAAAAAAAAGACTAAGGAGTACCAATATTTTGTGAAAACGACCTTCAAGGATACTTCAGAACGACTTATTAAGACTCCGCCCTGACTGCTATAAACTGGTGCTCTAAATAGCAAGTTACCAGGAGTTACGATGCCAGAACTTGTTGATATCAATCTTCCCGCTAAGAGGCTAAGCTATTCGCAAAAATCGCCTATCGGGTAACGGACAAGGAAGACGACTCGCTACGAGCATAATCACACGATGAGTTTTGCTTCTCTCTTATTACAAGGCCGCAGCACTTCGTGGTATATAGAAACCACATTCAACATATTACGATGTGGGTTGACCGCCGACCGACGAACACAGAATTGCGCTTGTCCCTGTCACCCACTTTGTGATTGTCTTTCTTCGGCGCAACCTTTTTGTTTCGAACAGATTTATTATCACTGCGATTCCGTTTGTGCGAGCTAGGTCGCTATGCATACTTTTCCCGTTTCTTACTCAACTCCCCCCCCCCCCCTTTCCCCCCAGCTATCACCCTCTTTCGCCCTCGCTATCTCTATCTCCTCAGACAGCCACTTTGCCGCGGCAGAGACAGAAGGTAACTACACACACTGCTCAAGCAAGCGCACGTGATGACGCGACAAACACGCCGTAAACTCCCGCGTCGCAGGCGAGACAATCAGGCATGCCTTTCTTGTATTCGAAATCAGCAAAAATGCTGCATTGCGGACATTTTGAAATTAATCGCGTCACATTTGACGAGAGGCACAGCAGTAATCTGTTCTTAAACACCTCCGCGACCCGACAACCCAGACGACTCGGCCATGCTTTTGTATAGACCAAGGGTCCCGATTCGAATCCTTAGCGTATAAGAAGTTTTTTTTTTCTTTTTTTTTCTTTTTTTAGCACTTCTGCCTTTTACCTTTTGATCCTTTATGGTCTCTCTACGCTCCTGAGGTATCTTATTTGTACCGACTACTTCTCTTTAATAATCATACCCTGTCCTGAGTAACCCACTCACTGCAACACCTCTGAAAGTCTCCTCCCCCCGAGGACCTTTGACAAAAAGATGCATATGGGCGCCCACCATCACCGTGCTTCATCTACGTAAGTCACCTGAGCACCAGAACAGGAACTGGCCCCCCTGGTGCACACCATGGCCAACACCTCCCAAGTTACCGGACCAGTCTGATTATGAGAGACGCCGTAGTGGAGGGCTCCGGAAATTCGACCACCTGGGGTTCTTTAACGTGCACTGACATCGCACAGCACACGGGCCTCAACATTTCGCCTCCATCGAAATGCAGCCGCCGCGGCCGGGATTCGATCCCGCGACCTTCGGATCTGCAGCCGAGTGCCATAACCACTAGACCACCGTGGCGGGGCTGCCACAACATGACTGCCTGACGAACATAAATGACAGGTCATAACATGAAAATCATGACATGCATGTCATGAGCCACATGATTTACATGCCACGGTCTTAGTGCTCTCCTGGCCGTTTTGTTAATAGGATGTGTACAAAAATTGGTATGCCGCAACATGAGTGCCTGACGAACATAAATGACAGGTCATAACATGAAAATCGTGACATGAATGTCATAAGCGACATGATTTACATGTCACGCGTTTCGTTAATGGGATGTATACGAATATTGGCATGCCACAACATGACTGCATGACGAACATAAATGACAAGTCATAACGTTAGAATCATGACATGCGTGTATGAGCGGCATGGTTTACATGCCACAGTCATGGTGCTCTTGCGGCCGTTTCGTTAACTTCATATGTACCAAATTCGGTATAGCAAGACAACAATGCAAATCCATTTTACGTTGATGCGTGCTTCGCATTTCCTTGATTCCCACTGAGCGTGGGATCTGCCTTTTTTTTTTTTTTTTGCGGCAGGGTCGTTATTCCATGCTAATTTATCTGGCAGGTTTGAGGAGGCTCTGCCCCACAGCGCTGGTCAAGCCGCCGATCGAAACAGGAAAAGAAGACGAAGACAATGTGTCTCGCGACGTGCCACGCTCACGCGCGAGGCTTCGGGAACATCGCTGCTGTGCTTGGCCCAGCGTCACCGCCGTTGCTACTGTCTGTGTGAGTACATCCTGGACATTGTCTGCGCTGTGTTCTTAGCGCTTTGTTATTGCCATGGCGGTCCTCGACGGGTCGGTGCTCTTTCAGCTCGCTTAACTGCAGACGCGGATATAAACGGCACATTGGCGAACGAGTTGCCATAGCAGGAGATACTTACCTAGCGGAACGTTGCGTTCGGTTTTCCAATAGTTCCATAGCTTTCCATGCAAAGGCCATACATATTCCATATATTGGTCGTATAGTTACCATATATATACGTATGAATCTTACGGGAGGGAACATAATGGATATATAATCCATTCCTCTTCCTTTGTGCCCGTGTTTGCACGCCTCCTCTTTGCATTATGAATCCTTACCAACTGGCTCTGCTTTTTGTCCTGTTGAGGCCCGTGTACTGTGCGATGTCAGTGCACTTGAAAGAACCCGAGGTGGTCAAAATTTCCGGATTCCTCCGCTACGGCGCTGGTTTTGTGACGTAAAACCTCAGAAACCAATCAATACGGAACGTTTCAGTGTGCTAGGGTGAAATCGATGAATCCAGTTTCATGGATTTTTTAGCTTACCAAGTCGACTTTGATGACCCGTCCCTTATCTTGCTGCTTGAATAAAGAATTGGGTTCGAATTCGCCGCAGTGCTTGTACGCTCTGTTGTAAAAGTGCCTAGCCGACCGCGTTATGCTTGTGTCATTCCTGCTATAGTATAGCTATACTGTGCCTCAAAACGCGAAAGAGTCGCGGGTATTGCTTTTTTTTACTCTGTCTACCGACTGATCCGAAAAAGAGCGACCGGAACACCTTGTTACGCTGGAAGAGCAGGGGGACACCCTCGCACATTTGCGCGAATTTAACTACACCGCCTAGTTCCTTGCTAGAAATGGCCATTTTCCTCACTTCTCGCCCAAATTAGCGGATCTTTGGGTTTGTTTCACAGTGATACATGGCAACATGCCAGGTGTCTTGGCTCCATGGTGTAGCCGGCTGACGGCATTGCAAACTGGTGTTGGGCAAACGTCATAAACATTTTGCCCCTGTTCAGTTGCGAAGCTGTGCAAATTGTGGTCACATGTTTTCCTGTGTGATATTAGCCCTACACTTACGTCTTCATAGTTCTCAGTCATTACCGTTGGAAGCATTGTTGCATCGTATGCAACATCTCTGTTGGGTCCAGTGCATGGCGTAAATTCCCAATATCCGTAACTTCCTCACTCACGCAAAATCGTTTTACACCGTACAAGCTCGTGCATCATCCACGGTGCCCTTTGCTGGTCTCGATATGTTCAACAGTTAAGTGAGAAGTGCGTAGCATGGTGAAACTCTGTGAGGTACAGAAAAAAGTGATTGAAGCTTTTGTCTTTATCGATATCTTTATCGCCTTTTTCTTCCAACAGCGCTGCGCAGAGAGGAGCCTTCCAAATTCTCGTAAGGCCGGCTTTCAAGCAATGGTGAGCGGACAGTCAAGCGCTTTTCTTTTTTCTTTCCTCAGGTTATTCCTGGAGATCATGGACATATTTTGTGGATAATGAGAGAAAAAGCAAGATAACTGCTCAGGTTTCTCTAGAGATCCGCGTAAAGACATTGCGTACGCTCGCATTCATGTCCCGGATAAAGTGCTAGCTATAGCCAGGAAACTAGCAAGAAGAAAGGAAGGTCTGTTTTCTTGGCTATATCTAGCGGTTAACGTATAAGGCATGACAGTGAGTGTAGCGCTGGCAAATGTGTGCTCAATGCTGCACCTTTCGGGCGTAACTGGCGAATACTATTTCTATAATTGTCTTATAAGTTGGCCTTGTTATGCAATTTTTTATTTCTATTTATTTACAGCATACTGCGGTCTTTCAACCAAGCAGGGGGGGGGGGGGGCATAACAAAAGTAATTCACAATGTAACTGCAATAAAAAATAAGTTCAAGCAATCATAACATAAGGCAGTAGAACACACCATAACAAATAAATAAAGTAAAATGGCCAGTTCCGACCAAAAGAGCGCCAGACATGGTAATAATGACTTGCCAGCGATACGTGGATTGCGGCTGTAGCCTATATAGCCTAAAAATGTCCTGAAGTCAGTCGACGTACGAGTTCGTAATGACTACATATGCTTATTAAGCATGACAATGCCAAACGAGGTGTTCTATGAAGCCAAGGGATGTACAGCGTGATGATCTAATTGCATGAAGTCTCACGACTAACATTAAAGCTTCAATCAGCGCCCTTGAGTGCAAGGGCCCATTCACACGCGTTCTCAAAACTTTCCATGGTGTTTTACGTGCAATATGCTTTGCAAATGGCTGTACATAACTTTATGTACAGGTTATGATGGGTGATGTCGGTGCTGTCATGGAAGCCTGTCTGGTCGGTAGGTGTTGTACCTCACGTAGGTACTGTCGCGTTTGTGTGTATGTTTTAGCGTGTAGCGGCAGCGTTTTCCTTATCTTTTTCGCACGGAGTGCCCTTTTAATTACGAACTCGATTCCCTTCGGGCAGTGTCGAGCGAGTGGCCACTTTTCGGACCACAGTGACTCTTCGGGGTGAGCGTACGTTCGCTGTTCTTTCGTATCGACGGAACGAAACGCGCAGCCTAATTTCTCAAACTGCTAGGTGGAAGCTTAATGACTGTCTCCGCACTTTTATCCGCGTTTTTACCTCGGTTTGAGTCAGAAATCATCGGACAAGCGGCAGTCGTGGGCTTCAAACTCGAAGGAACCAGTCCGTTATTGGGTGTGCGCATTAGAGTTCGTTTTGGCGGCCAGCGAAGTGTCTGGATTGCTATTACGTTTACCCAGTCGATGGGGAAAGTTTGCAGAGGGAGCCCGAGGTAGTCGGAAACACAGAGAAACCAGCTCTAAATGCCTAATTCGGATTAAATAGTTGAGAAATAATCGGGGAAATGCTTCAGGATGTCATGTGTGTTCGCCTCATCCCTACCCGGCGAAGACTCTCCGCAGGAACTCTACGCTTCAATATTATGAATAAAGCGTGCTGCCGTCGACTTTTAAAGACGATAGTCTTTTTTGGGGAACTTCGACGCAAATATTTTGGTCTGTCTGTGTGTGTGTGTGTGTCTGTCCTGCTGCGAAAGGTTAACCCCATCCTAAACGACCGCCCATCTTGCGACCACCCAGTTGCGTTCATACTTGTGATCACAGTCGACCAAAAAGCAAATATTACGCATATCTGAGGCGCAACATCAATACGTAAGTATTAGACGATGTGTTCCTTTAGTAGAAAATACATAGATGCGCACCTCTAAAGACCCTAGTGCTTGTTAGCGGACGTTTCCTACGCAGTTCTGCGTACTAGGCAAGCTTCTTGCGTTTCCCGAAACCATGGCCAGATGGCGCCCTTACCTCACGCTGACAAAATGCGGCTGGATGATATTCAATGACAGCAACAATCAGACCATATCAATACAGGGCGAGGAGATAATCAGAGTACGAGAGTACAAATACCTCGGGATATGGATAAATGATGGGAATAGATACATGGAAGTACAAGAAAAAGCTATGATAGTTAAAGGAAAAAGGAACTCCGCAATAATGAAGCATAGAGCGCTGTGGGGTTACAACAGGTACGAGGTAATTCGAGGTTTGTGGAAAGGTGTAATGGTGCCAGCACTTACGTTCGGAAACTCAGTGGTGTGCATGAGGTCAGAGGTACAATCAGGGCTGGACGTGAATCAGAGGACGGTCGGACGTCTCGCACTGGGCGCCCATGGGAAGACCACAAATGAGGCTGTCAAGGGGGATATGGGATGGTCTGACTTTGAGGGAAGGGAAGCTCAGAGCAAAATTAGGTACGAACAGAGATTAAGGAATATGAAAGAAAGTAGATGGGCAGCGAAAGTATTCAGGTATTTGTATAGGAAGAACGTTGATTCACAATGGAGGAAGAGAACTAGGAGGCTTACCAGTAAGTATACATCCAGTAACGAAACGGATGGGACGAAAAAGAGCGTTAAGAGCATGGTCAGAGCGGCGGACAACTCGGATTGGATAGCAAGAATGGAGAAGAAACCGGCATTCAACAACTACCGATAAGGGAAAGACGAAATCAAGAGAGAAAAATTTTACGATAATTCAAAGGGAAGCGCCTTACTGTTTGAGGCAAGGTCCGGTTGCCTGAGAACCCGAAGTTACAGAGCGAAATTCAATAAAGAAGGGGACACATGTACGTGCTGTGGAAAAGCTAGGGAAACGACAGATCATATTTTGATTGAATGTACAGATGTCCACCCAGGTGTAGCTGTGGACACTACCCTACAGGAGGCCATGGGTTTCAGGAGTAACAGGGGAAAGCTGAACATGCCGGCGACAGAGATAAGTAAAAGGCGCTTAGAGCATTGGTGGCGCAAAAGTATGGAGCAAACAAAAGCGCAAGGTAGTTCGGGTAAGATTGCTTCATCACAGAGGAACGATAATAGATAAAAAAATAGACGAGGAGAAAAATTAGTTGTGAGAATATGTGTGATTCGGGAAAAGAAATGTTTGTAGAGGAAACAGAAATAAAGCTAGAGCTTGGTGGCCCGGCTACCGCCCCGTTTTAAAGGGGACGCTCCTAATATCCATCCATCCATCCATCCATCCATCGTGCCGAACGGAAGGCAGCGGAAGGGCCGCCCGCCACTCCGGCCGGTCCCTTTCTCTCCTCGCGTCTCTTCGTTTTCCCTCTCGCTTGCGCAACTCCTCGGAGAAATAGAAACACGCGAACCGGGACTCATGTAGTACGGCCGGTAGAAGGCTATCGTCTTTCGACGACATTTGCAGCGAAGCACGGAGATACGCGGCCAATTTTTTTTCGAATAATTCGTGTTATATATGATGATATTTTTCAGTTTACGGATGTACTTCGCATTTCGTATAAGGTATAGCAAACTCGTTAAAGGATTCGGTGCGACGTTCCACAGCTTCACGGCAAAATGGAATGAAACATAACGTTCAGTATAGACCGTCTGCAGTGGCGGCGCGTGGGTGGGGCCGTGTTTGATCCCTTGACCGCACGGGCATGAATGGCCTTCAGCAGGCCCACGAAGCGGCGGCCGCTGCACGGGTGGTGGTGCGGCCGGCTCTGTCGTTTTGTGCACGTCCATGAATGAAGGCTCAATCGACGACATAAAGGTTGAACGAACACGTAACTGAGACACAGTTTGTGTACGCTGGCGCTGGGGTGTCCTGGCACTCGATCATCGTGCATGCGCGCCCATACCTCATACCGAAGGCTTCTTGTGCGCCGTTCGTGGCTTCGCTCCTTAATTACTCCTCTTTTTCGCAACCGGCGTGCTCTACTTAAGCCATGATCTATTTGATATTATTACACAGCGCCTTTCGCGCTTTGTTGGATGGCCTTGAATGTATGCGTATTATGTGGTGATTAACAAATGGCATCGTGCCCGCTTGTGTGTTGATATATCGTTTGATGGCCGGTGTTCTTTACCTTCCCACATCTTTAGGTAGTTGTTCTCCTTGATACTAGTTCAAGTATCTCTGGTCAATTCATCATGATGATAGTAGCTTGTGCTTGTTTAACGGGCTTCACATTAGTAATTTGTGTTGTACAAGCGAACTGCGTGTTCGAACACCACCTCTGTAACACAGGTAATTTTGATCGCGGTGGAGCCCGATCCATATGGCTGCATCAGTAGAAAGCGGATGAAGGTGCATCTAGACAGCTACCTTCAACGTTGACATTCAGCCTTGATGCGAATTCTCTGTGGCAGAGCTATACACATACAATTACCAAATATCAGGCGCGTTTATTATTTATTTTCAACTTGCTCTGTTCCAACAGAGATGATACTTCGAGAACTGTGCATTACAATAATTTGCGATGGCAGTAAACAGCGGTCATGTCTGACAAGGGCATAACCTATTCGCCACTCAGAATGTTTATAGATGACAGCTCCCGTTCCAACCTTCCAAATTAAGAGAGGTTAATTGATTGATTTGTGGGGTTTAACGTCCCAAAACCAGCAGACGTGATTATGAGAGACGCCTTAGCGGAGGTCTCCGGAAGTTTCGACCACCTGGGGTTCTTTAACGTGCACTGACATCGCACAGCACACGGACCTCAACATTTCGCCTCCATCGAAATGCAGCCGCCGCGGCCGGGATTCGATCCCGCGACTTTCGGGTCAGCAGCCCCGACCACCGTGGCGGTGCAAAAGAGGTACCGTCAGGTTAGTCTCCAATGATCATTTAATTGTTCAGTCGAAACCTTTAGCTGGTTCATGCGAAGAGGAATGTGACCACCGGAGGGGGCCACTTTAAGAAAAAAGAAACGTACGTAACTGGCGCCTCGTTCACTGGGAATAAACCAACATTGACATGGATACGAATGCTAGGTGATGAGATTAACGACTTGAGACCGTTGCTGTTGAAGTCGCGATTAACAACTATAAAGTCACGTGTTGTGCGTGCCCGCATCCCATATCAGACATCACGTTAAGTAAATCAATAACTGGAACAATAAATCAAATAAAAAACGTGATAAAGGTTTTGACCCGCTTTCACCTTGTTACAAGAGGTAATTCTAATTACGGAGACAGTGAATTATAACTTAGAAATACAAATGATCAGTTCAGTATCAGCCTGCATATCTACCTTGTAATTTTAGTTCCAGGCATCAGGAAATATCCTTGGGAGCAAATAACAATCAGTTCTCGATAACGTTTGTTTTTTTCAATACCTCAGCTTATCAAAATTTCTATGCACATTTCTACTAATACTTGGCAAAGGCGTTCGACCACAATGGAAAGGCCCCTGAGTATACCACATTTGCAGGGCCATCAACTTGTTTGGTGGTGTTTGACCATCGTGTTCAACTGCTCAATGTCTCCATCACAGTTATTGCATCCGACCATAGGGCAAGTGTTAATAACACATCGCCCGACAAGACACGGGGCCCTGACAGGGTTCAGCAAACGGCCCTTGTCATGGCCATGCTTACGCTACGTAGCAGAGTCCCCGAGTCGGAGGCCGCTAAAGGCCAGTCATGTCTGAAGCGCGGCCCGCGGGAGGCGCCATTTCCTTTCAGCTGCGCAAACCGGTTCCTGCAAACGCTCTACACAAGATTTAGTGGCACTTGACCGCAATAAAGACCGGGGCATTCATTGGGGATTTTTCTCAGAACCCAGATAGATCATGTTTATGCAAGCTAGAGCGTACCCTGTGATTTACACTGGTCGATAAGGCGTAAGTACGCTGCGCTGCTTTATAGGATTAATGATGTGGTTGACGCGCTATTTCTGCTGACCACGCCGAAGAGATTCGTCGAGTAAGCGTGGGTTGGTGCGCGTATGGTACGCATTCCCATTTCATGAGTGGAAGTGTCCTTAAAGAGGAGTATTGTACGACCCTTGCATTTTGCCCTTATTAACGTACGCGGCGGAAAGTTTGATAAGGAAACACTCGATCAAGTAAGGAACCACACAACGGGCGAACGAAGAATCGTATGTGTAACACGAAGATATGGAAAAGGTGTGAAGCGGATCGTAAAAGACATGACTAGCCTATATACTAGTCGACGTGAAGCAGAAAATTTTGGGAACCCTCTCCTATCGAGAAAATGGGAGAAGGCGAAGCTTGGTGCGTGTACCGTCCTTTCTTCCTTTCTTTCGTTCTTTCTTTCTTTACTTAGTTATTTCTGCTGTCTCTCTTTCCCTCTTTCACCCTCTTTCCTTTGTTCGTTTCTTTCTCCTGCAGGCTTCCTTTCCCTCTTTCTTTCTCTTGCTTTTGTTCTTTTCTTTGTTTCTGCCGCTCATTCTTTCTTTGCTTACCATTTACTTTTTTCTTTCTCTCCATTTTTCTTTGTTTTTTCCTCTTTTTTTTGTAGATGACAGAAAAAAAATGCACGAGGCTCGGATATGTTCACATCTTCTTCGTTTGCCGAGCGTGCACTGAAGGGCATGCACGTGCTATTGGCGCACGACTTACGGCGCGTTTACTTCTTGTATATAGTACGCGTCCCATGAACTGACAGTGGATGAATCGGTTAGCGTGCTAGTTTCCCAGCCTGGCGTTCGGTAGTTACAATCGGATGACCACTTTTTATTTTCATTGTATCTTATTTTATCTTTAGTTTGTGTTATTTCTCGAAGGGAAAGCGAACAAAGAAGTGCTGGCGCAATGTTTTCACGACGATGATGGTTTTTACAGCGTCAGCTGTTATCGCCTCATTACATTGACGCCACCGCCGTGTCCGTAAGCGCTACCAGCTTCAATGTGGAAAAAAACAACAAAAACACGCAGCTTGCACCAGGCTGTTCAAGGCCAGATCACAGCGAAGCGGGCCGATAGTCTACTGATCGTGGCCATAAAGTCGCGGGGGCAATAATAATAATAGTTGCTTTATTTTCATCAAGAAAATGAGGGAGGCTGGGAGAAAAAAACTGACAAGCAGCTTGACTATATAGCTCCTTCCCCCCGCCCCTTCTCTTCCGAAAAGTACACTTTGGTCGAGTTTAGAGCAAAATGTTGTGCACGTACTAAAAAGTAAAGAGATACTTGTGTATCGATGAGATGAACAGCCTTATGAACAGGGTAAATAAGCAGAAAAAAGGACGGACTACATCATCAGCAACAATTAAGCTCATATTCGTTGGAAATGTTAATAAAACACATTGAAGCAACTAAAGTTAAAAGTAACATAACACCCATAACTACGGGGTTAGTGTTAAAATACCACAAATGAAAGCGAAGTAACATACACTTGGTTTTGAAGAGACAATGCAAATATGATTGGGGAACATCACACATGTGATGCTCTTCAACCAGAACTTGACTATACTTGAATGTATAACTTGACTATACTTGGTGTTACTTCGATTCGACCGGGGCTACGCCTATATTGGTATATTGTTTGTAGAACTCGGTATAATCATTGCCGCTACATAGAACACACACGTGTGCGGCCGTGGTATATGTTAGCAGAACTTGACTAACTTGGTGTTAATTCGGTTCGACCGGGAGATACGCCTAGGCAGGTCCTTTTGTAGCAAAAGGTACAACTCGGTGGACCTTGGCTATACTTGGTGTTGTTTTACCCGGTTCGACCCGGTTCGACCAGGGCTACACTTAATCAGACCCTCCCCCCCCCCCCTCTTTCTTCTTCTTTTTTTTTTTTTGAACTAGGTAGAGCTTGGTAGAACACTTGGCATTATAAAACTTAGAACTAGACTATATCAAAACACACTAGGGTGTTATCAAAGTATAACTCATTTTTTTTCTGCTTGAATATGTGCGCCCGCCAGCTGAAATTTTGCTAGTGTAGTAGCGGGCTGAGGTCATGTGGGCAAGAGAAGAAAGCATCGCACGTAGAAACGCCGCACATTGAGCATTGCATCGATCCCGGCCACGGCGGTCGCATTTTCGATGGAGGCGAAAATGCCAGAGGCCCGTGTACTGTGCGTTGTCAGTGCACGTTAAAGGTCCCATGACACCAAAATTTCAAACGCGAGATGCTTGCGTTAATTGGTTTTCCTGCATACGAAGGCAATCTTGACCAAGTATTAGCGGCGAACGTCGCCTCTAAGTAATTTTAATATGGTTTCAAAGTAAGCGGGAATGCTCATCCGAGCTTGCAGCACCTCGCGACATCGCCACTAGTGTGACGTAGTTTGTGGGCCATCTGTGACGTTTCACTTTTGTAAGTTGATATCGTGACGTCACAGAGAGACACGGGCGCGCCGCGCTATGGCCTCCGAGCGTAGCCTCCAAGATCGGCTCTCGCAGCCGATCGCGGAGGCCACGCCAAAAGCCGTATTTTTCTGCTTCCTCTCCGTGTTGGTCGCTCAAGCGTACATTGTACACACGCTATGATGCAAAGCGAGTGTGGCGAGCTGGTCTGGCGCTCGCGCTCTCCGCAACGTCACCGAATCTTGAGCTCAAGTGATCAGTGCATGTGCTCACTTCCGACAGCCGCCGCGCTAGCCCCGCGGCGCTAGTTTCTTGCAGTTTTTGGCGCGCGTTTCGAAGCTTCATTAAAACTGAACAAAATTAACGATGCTGTGACTAATTAGACTTCGCGCTGGGGAATTTGCCACTACATGCCGTGATTACAAGACACTGTTCTACTCATTAGAACATAAAAGTCTCCAACAAAAAAATAGCTGTCATGGGCCCTTTAAAGAACCCCAGGTGGTCTAAATTTCCGGAGCCCTCCACTACGGCCTTTCTCTCCTCTCTATCTCTTTCATTCCCTTTCCCCCCACCCCCCACGGACGCTTGCTCCCTACATGGGCTGCAGAAGTTAGCGTCCTTTCCTAACCAAACCACGATCATCATCATCATCATCATCATCATCATCATCATCATCATTCTGATTTGTAAGAGTTGTCTTTAAAGGGGAACTGCGGCGATTTTTCAATGTCCCTTATTTCAATGAACTTTTCAATATATATTCTCCTCCATACTGTAGTAATATATGCCAAGCCAGGCGGTTGCAAGTGAATAAGCTTTCCTAGAAAACAATTTAAAAATTTTCAGCGGATTTCCACGCGGGCCACCCTGTTTTTTTTTTTTATGTCATCACTTTCAACGCTGCCTACCCGCGCCTAAGAGCCGTCAAAAGCAAAACGGCCGTACTTCGGCGCTCAAATCGTCGCTTTCAAGTTCGGAAAAGCTGGCATGACTCATTGTATCGTCGCATGACCTCGCCACTGTCACTTTTCTGGCATCAGCTGCGTATTTCTGATGACTGGGAGGCTTTGACGTCGTCGCATACGCCGCAGGAAGCGTCTACGTGTTTCGGTTTCGGTTTGAACACGCCTTTCAGTCGACGAGGGTTGCGATGTGGACTTGTTGGTGGACCATATTAAAAGCTTTGATGTAGCGCAAAAACGACACACGGACACAAGAAGGCACATATGTAGGCACATATGTAGCGCTGTGTGGTGTCCATAAGAGCTGTGTGGTGTCCATCTGTGCCTTCTTGTGTCCGTGTGTCGTTTTTGCGCTACATCAAATCCTTTCAGTCGCTTATTTTAAAATTATTGGTGCGTTTCTAAGCAAACTGAACCACCTTGGCTGCTACAGGACCATCAGTACCATTGAAAAATATTACAGCATATCGACGGAGTGAATGATGATGAGTGGGCGAAGCTCGGGAGGTTCATCGTAGATCGTGCCGAGTTCCGGATTAATTCAGTTAACGCGCACGCTACGAATCCTTATGGTTCAACTATGCACAAGTGAAATCTCCCACCGGCACTTCATTGCAAGTCAAGGTCCAGTGCCTATACATATATATATATATATACATATATATATATATATGGGCTCCAACGCGAGCAGTCGGTATTTCTCAATCAAGAAACTCGCTAGGAGACGCTGCCTGCGCCAACGTTGTCTCTCGCGGGTGAGGGTGGTGGTGGTGGTGGTTGTGGTTCGGTTAGGAAAGGACGCTAATTTCTGCAGCCCAAATACGCTGGTTCGATCCCGGCCGCGGCGGTCGCATTTTCGATGGAGGCGAAAATGCCAGAGGCCCGTCTACTGTGCGTTGTCAGTGCACGTTAAAGAACCCCAGGTGGTCGAAATTTTCCGGAGCCCTCCACTACGGCTTTTCTCTACTCTCTATCTCTTTCACTCCCTTTCCCCTACCCCCACGGACGCTTAGCCGTGCTCCCTATATGGGCGCA
>JABSTT010004837.1:0-20127 GCA_013339685.2 Hyalomma asiaticum
CTGTTTTTCAGGAAAAAAATCCCAAAAACGCTGCAATTTCACCATTTTCACCTCGGTCCTAAGCAGTGAGGAACATGAAAATAATTTGTCAAAGATTTTTATAAGTGAAGATACATGCTATGAGAATGCAAAAATGCATATTTGAAAACGATTGGCACATTGGTTGATTTTCAGGAATTTTTTTCTGGTGCCTTGTTTTCCGCCGTTTCGCGAAATTCAAGTGACCCTCACGAGCTCAAAAATTTTTTTCTGCTCAAAATATTTCCGGAAAGTGCTGTAGAGATAAGGCTGACTTCCGTGTAATTTTTTGGAACTTTTTGAAAGATGTTAATTTTTGACGAGCGCCACAGCTGGGACAGTTGGCGTGGAATGACCCATATATATATATATATATATATATATATATATATATATATATATATATATATATATATATATATACAGACCTCGTTTAATATATCCGGTGCAACGCTGGGAATGCTAGTGCACCTGTTTGCGCTATGTACTTCCCCTAAATAAATGCCTCGCTGGCAGCCTAACATCAAATAAATTTCACATCAGCTTGGCTCAACACGCCCGTATTTGTGCGGGCACAATCGAAATATGCGAGTTTGTATCTGACGTTTGCTGTTTGTCGAGGAGGTACAAGTCTTCTATTTTTTTCTTTAACGACTGGTTGCATAGTCTTCACAGCATTGCACCTGATGTATGAAACGCAGTATAGCAGAATCGCAAACACATACGGCAAGAGCAGCAATCTGTGGATTGGTAATGCTATAATTTACAGTGCATGTCGCAGGTGTTGAACACAGAAATTCACAAACACAGAAGCGTTAGTAAACTTTTTCCTTAGTGAACTCCTCAATTGCCTTATGAAGAGCACGACGTAATACACACTAAGCAGCAAAAATGGACAATTCGAACTTCCAGTAGTGCAGGACTGATTGGTAACTATTACCAACTATTTGGTAACAAGATCCGCTTTGAATTTTTACGCGATGGGGTCAAAGACCTGTCATCGGAAATACGTTGGTGGCGTTCACCGTGACGGGAAAATGGCGGAAAACAAAGATTCCCACGCAGGAAGAAAAAATTAGGAGGGAGCGCACGTCACGTAGCCAGCCTTGGCAAGCGAGTGCTCTGTGTGAAGCCACCAGTGGTGGCTCAGCATGTGACATATTGCGTCAGAGTTACTCAGGCATCGTAATCGGCCAAAAGGTTTGGAACACGGTACCCTTTAATCGATGCGTGTTATTCCGGGTCTTTTTCGTAATTGGCCGGCAATTTCTCGGCTGCTCTGAGTGTGCGCGTGCTCAAAGCTCTCTCCGAAAGCTTTTTACGCTTCGGTCGTTTCCTGCAATCCATATTTTTCGCGCTGTGCATCAGGTGCAAGAAGATTATAGCACAACGCAGCGCACTTGGGCTGCCGGTATGTACTTCGGCTGACTTAAAATGACCGCTGCACGCGGTAAACACTGCGTATGTGCGCACCACTGCTTTGTCGCTGTTCATGGGTAAGTAGCATGCACCAGATATTGACACGAAGACAGATGTGCGCGTGACTACTCTTGAAAGCACCTGATGCTGCTCGCCTAGCTGGCACGGGCGAGCCCAAGGCCGGAAGGCGAAGTAGCGCGGAGACGGACGCTGCGCGCGTTCGCGCCTTCGCTTAGTCTCGCCGTGGCATAATGCGCGACTGTTTCCGCTGTTTCGACACCGTGTTCTTTGAGACAGATATGATCGGCAGCAAGAACGTTCGCTTTTGCAGAAACGCCATGATTCCAGGCCGCAATCTTCAGCACGGCATCACGGCAGTAGTCGGAAGGGTTCGGAAAGCGCGACTACTGAAATGTACCACGCGCCCTGACGTATTTTCCGTTCCGCTTGTGTCGGTCACGTGCTGGGCCACCACTGTTGGCTTCAATTTTGTGACGTCAGGCTCGCTCCTAACTTTTTCTTCCTCCATGTGTATTCCTCTGCATTGGGCTGTATTCCTCTATGTGTTTTAGGAATTTTGGTGCACAGTTCAGTGCTGCTGTCGTGATGCCCGTGGTTACCGCATTGAAAGCTGACCTCAGAACGTCGCCCATAGCAAAAGAAAGAACTCTGATGAGCGCACCGACCAATTCTGCACTTTTCGCCGCTGCAATTAGAGTTAACTGTCCGTATTGTAAATCCCGTTTGAGTTGCCTTAAACTTCTTTCATTGATTTTGCAAGCGATGCGCCTCTCATTTTTCATACTTTGGTGCAGGTTACCCTGACAAGTACTCGTCATCGTTCTTGGCGCACTTGCTCTGATGTCAGATATGTAAAGGAGCTCCATTCGTTTCTTTCGCAGATAATTTTATTGAGTGCTTTCAGATACTGATGTGAATAGCATCATATTTAATTTTCTATGGATTATCCCAAATAAAAAACTCATGGAATATTAACGTAACCAGATGTCATAGCTAAGTATAACTTGCTGAAGTGGAGACTTGGGATGTGGGTTAATATGTTAAACAATGAACTGTGCAAAACACAACGACCTGTATGTATGTGTGTCCTCTCTTATCGTTGTCTTCTTGCACCATTTATTCTTTAAAATAGCTAAGCAATTTAGGCACTCAAAATAAGGTGCTCATTGTATTGTCCTTGAGTTGTTACGTGCCACTCTTTTTTATGAGTGACTCCACTGTTAAGCCTCCTCATTTCGTGCTTTTAAATCTTTTAGTGGCTCTCTTCTTTTAAAAAAGCCTTTTACAAAGTTGTTCATCAGCTAAAGCAGATATGTTATCAATAATAGTACCGCGCTGTGCTTGTAGGCGTCCTCTGGATTTCACTAATTTTGCTAAGTTACGCCTTCGCTGGGTTGGCCTTACCGTTTCTCGACGAAGATAAAAATAACCAACTATGTGATGGAGGACATTTAACAATATGCGTCGGAGAAAAAAGAAATAGTTCCGTTGGTATGCGCATAGGACGCAGTTGCTGCAACCTCAAGAAAATAATTTTTATAGAAGACTAGAACTTAAGGTCGGATTTTTATCTAGATTGAACTTAGGTAGCAATACATTTTATATATGACATCAATCTGGTAAACACCTTCAGAAACACCAGCGATAACAGCCTGCGAACTAGTGTATTTGTTTAGAGAAATAATATACACGTAAGCACGTTGCAATGTCCGCGTTCATGGATAAAAGAAGTACCAAAATAAAAACAGTGGTCTTCGCTTCCACATTGAAATTTAGGCCATCGTCACAAACATTTCTGCGGGGGATGGAGGGACGATGAAGCTTTGATGAGTGTCTTTTATTGTGGAAACTTACCATTTGCTATCGTCGCCATAGCCCATCTTCACGTGCACTCTGTGCGACAGTGTTTTCGTAGTTTCGTTCTTCTCCGTTGTTTCGGCTCGCATGCACGACACATTTGGGAGTGTAACACTGCTCATGCTGAGATATATGGGTGTTGATGTCATGAACTAAATAGAAGAAAAAAACGAAACAAACAAAAGAATGAAGGCCTCTCCGCTACGTGACCGATAGTTCGTGTTAGTGAGCTGTCATTTTTGTGCTTGCCAGTTTGCTCTGAAACATTACATTTCAATTGCACTACACGCATGCACTTACAAATATATACATATTGATACAATGCCGTGGACACTGAAGTAGAGGACAACAACATGAACTCGAACTATCTTCATTCCGTTCTGTAGGCCTCTCGCATTCACCATTTATCAATGAACCCATCTCATCGTAACAGTATTGTTGGAGGTGCTAGGTAGGAAAAAAGATTGAGTACCAATGATCACGGAAGCTCAACACCTCGGACTGCGCCGAAGCCGCCGACTGGCCGGACTACCACCGCTTTCCATGGATGCGATTCCTGACGACGACAACACGCGGTCTTCGCCTGTCGGTACGGGCAATATCATATGACGCCGCGGAGAAGACGCGGAATAGTGGCTTAACCACTGCAGTCTGGTGAGTCGATACAATCGTTGGGATTTGGACATCCGGCTGGCGAATGCGTCATTTTTCCTTGAAGGCACGACGCTGGTGTGGTTTGAAAACCACGTAGAAAATGTAGTCACATGGCAAGATTTCGACAATGGATTCAAGAGCTGCTTTCGAGACCCCTCTCTGAAGAAGCGCGCTGAACAGACCTAGATGCAGCATGCCCAAGTGCCAGGTGAGACATCCACAACTTACATAGAGCAAATCTTGAAATAGTGCAATTCTGTATACACCTGCATGAAAGAGGGTAAGGTAGGGCATCTTGTTAAAGGAATTGCCGAGGACGTCTACAACTTCCTCATAGGCAAGGACACGCTGTAGTTTGTGGGAGACGTGGTTATGACGTATCATGCGTTTTAGACACTGAGAGCCTGGCGCATTACACCCAAGTTTGGTAGACTCGCCAACGTGACCACCATCGCCAGTGTTGATGTCAATCCCATAGCGTCCTGCAATCTTACGTGAGCCGTAAGAGAGATCGTACGAGAAGGGCGTGGTAGACGTGAAGCTTTCGCTGCGACAAGGGCACGTATGGTCAACGCCTATTTGCCTTATGACGCAACGTGTGCGTCTATGGATACCACGGGATATGATTACGTGCCTCGATGAAGATCGCCGTTGCAAGCAATTTACGATTCACGTCGTGGTGATTATCAGCAGAACGCCCTCAACCAACCACATTCCAAGATGTTATCGTGGGAAGATGTTATCATAAAATACGGCGAGCCAATCCCATGATCTGCCCCAAGCGGCTGTGTGCTTCCATTGCGTTGTCCTTCGATGTGTGGCTCGATTCTGCCCTGAGCGGCGCCGTGCACTGCCACGGTACTACGAGCAACCACCGACACCTCCTCTACGGAACAGCCAACTCAGTAGTGTTCGCTGGATGCGGGACCCGTACTTCGCGATCGATTTCCACTAGAACTCCGGTAGCGACACGTCTATCGGGAACAGCTTCCGACAGAACTGCCGCGATGACTCGCCCACCTCCGTACGAAGCTTGACGCCCCCAACTGTGCGCAAGCGCTGTTGTCCATCCCCTCGTTCCCGTGTCACTTCCCACCGCTGGGTAACTATGTGGTGCTGCCGATAGAGGTGAGGTCCCCGAACATTTGTCACTACACCCTAGCATGCCTCTACCAGTTTCTACGGCTCAAAGCGAGATCCACAGACTACCTGCGATGGCTCTAATAGATCCCGGAACTGTTCAGTTATGAGTTTTAATTTTAAATCACGGCTAGGACACTGATGTTTTGCTGGGACAACTGTGCTACATTTCATAGAGCGAGCGCGGAGTCATTGTATCCTGTCGGGCGTGTGCTGGGAGTTTCGCTTTGGGTCGTAGTGTTTAATGTTTAAATGGCGGTTTTAGCCAGCTCCCCACGAAACATAATATCGAGGATTGGTTTTCTACAAGAGTACGGCGTCACTGCGGATTGCGGAGCTGATGAGATTATGTTATCTGCGTTTACTTAGGGGTCACTACGCTGTCAAGGAGATGTTGCCGTAATCGACGATGTCCTCTTGCCGCCTCACTTGGTGAAGAAGGTGCCCATTAATAATGGTGCTGCAGACGCTGGCAATGTTTGACGTCTTTGTGGAGCCGCACCCCCTCAAAAGCACCAACAACAATGTGCTTGTGCCCCGCTGCGTTCTTTCTGTCACCAATGGGCTATCTGCAACGTGAGTGAATTATCCCGGTGAGCCCTTCACTGGAGCCATAAGCGACCAAGGAGTCGACCATGTCAAATGTTTTTGAGCGTGATTAAGAAGTCGTTGCCACCAGAAAAGCGCCAAGCCTTTGTGCACGCCCTGGCAAAGCATGCCACTGTCGTCGATTTTGCACAGACTGACGAGCAACCTAGAATACCAGAACCACGTACTTGTCATGTCATCGACACAGGCTCCCCGCATTCTATCTACCAGAAACCGTATCGCGTATCGTCCGCAAAGCGCTAAATCATTGCTGAGCAAGTGGAAGACATACTCAAGAAAAAGGTCGTTCAGGAGTCGTGTAGCCTCTGGGCTGCACCTGTGATCCTTGTAAGGATGAAAGGCAGTTCTTAGAGGTTCTCTGTGGATCGTCGACGTCTAAACTCCATTACTAATAAGGATGTATACCCTCTTCCCAGGATCAATGACGTCATGTACTATTTTTATTCCGGCTCTTATGTCTCTTCTCTGGACTTGAGGTCTATTTATTGTAGATTTTTACGTATTTGGATGGCAAGGAAAAAGGGATTTATAACCCTGGATAGTTTGTTTGAATTCAATGTGATCCCGTCTGGGTTATGGAACGCCCCAGCAACGTTTGAGCACTTCACGGATGTAGTCTGCCTGAAGTGAACTGGGAAATTAATTTGTTACTTAGATGCCACCCCGTACCACCCTCACCGTTAGTGTGTTTACAATGTTGCAATTTCTGGTCGTTCATTTGACGAACACAATCGACATTTTGACATCGTGCTCACATCTATTGAGACGACTACGCTCACGTGGCACTCCGACAAGTGTCACTTTGGCAACCGTGAGACTGATTCTCAGCCATCTTGTCGACAAGCATGGGATTCGCCCTGATCCTCAAAAGGTCGCTGCAGTTAGCAGCTTCAAATAACCGCAGTCACTACGCCAGTTAGCAAGTGTTCTAGGCTTGCGCTCGTGCTTTCGTCGCTTAGTGCTTCAATTTGCTGGCCTAGCTTGCGTCCTGACATGTTTACTGAACAAGGACGTGCCCTTTCAATGGTCAGTAGAATGCCAGTCATCATTCTCGCAACTAAAGTTTGTACTTACTTCAGGGCCTGTACTTCGACACTATGACCCATCTGCTCCCACCGAAGTACATAGAGAAGCCAGTAGTATAGGCCTCGGGGCTGTTTTGGTCCAACGTCATGACACCCTAGAACACGTGGTGGCCCATTCTAGCTATTGTTTAAGTAAGCCCTAGCGCAACTACATTGTAAAGAAACAAGAATGTCTAGCGGTCGTCTTCGCTATCCACAAGTTTCGCCCGTATCTCTACGTACGCCCATTTTCTGTTGTAACAGATCATCACTCGTCATATTGTCTCACCGCACTGCGTGACCCATCTAGCTGTCTTGCTCGTTGGGCTCCACGATTACAAGAATATTATTTTGAAGTATGTTACAAGATTGGCCGCCGTCACGCCTACGCTGATTGTTCATCACGGCTTCCCCTTCCAACGACCGAATGTGACGCAGACAATTTCGACTCGTATTTAACAGTAGTTGATCCTCCATTCCGACCTATACAGTTTTCGTAGGGATCAACGCAGATACAGCAGCGTAGCTCATTTCCTTTTTTCTGGAGCGAATGGTCAGCGCCGTTTGGTTGTAAAGGAAGGCATTCTTTATAAAATGACTTATTCTAGCGAAGGCGCCCGTTTGCTTGTAGTCGTGTCGAGAAGCTTCCGATGTGATGTGCTCCAAGCAACGCACGATGACCCTACGTCGGGTTATATGGGTTTTTGCAGGACGTTTCAACGCATACGAGAACGTTTCTTTCGGCCGAAGATGACCCGCAGGGTAACGGTGTAAGTTGCGAGCTGTAAAATACGACAACGCTGAAGCAGCGATTAGGACTTCTTCATCGCATCGCACCCCCTGCTTCGCAATTTCAAGTCGTTGGTGTTGACCTGCTCGTGCTCGGCTCTTTTCCGCGATCCACGACAGGCAACCGATGAATTATACGATGCGCCGTTCACTTGCCACGCTACGCACAAAGTGCGGCAATTCCTGCAACAACGGCAGCTGAAGTTTCTCACTTCATACTGTCATCCATCATACCACGGTGCGGATTCACTCTTGTCATTATCAGTGACCATGGCCTACATTTTGTTGCTTATGTGGTTCAAAAGTTGCTACGTCTTTCTATGTCTTGTTTTCATCATGCTACCCCGCACCACCTTCACACTAACGGTTTAACTGAACGGACAAACAGAACTCTTACGAACATGCTTTCAATGTATGTTGATGCAGCTCACAAATCTTGGGACACTGTCTTGCCTTTCATAACTTTCGCCTACAATACTGCGCAACATAAAACCAACGGATACAGTTTCTTTTATCTGCTGTACGTCCGCAAGCACAGCACAGCTCTCGATTCTATTCTTCCGTGCTCTGAAACCAACGAACCTTCTCTGGCCGAAACGATTTACCGCGCAGATGCCGATGCATCGTACGCCTTCGTACATTCGCTTCCCAAGAACGCTCTAAGATCCGTTATGACGAACATCAACAGCACGTGTCCTACAAGAAAGGAGATTTGGTATGGTTATGGACACCACTTCTTAAGCGCGGCCTGTACCATTACAACGGCCCCTTCGTTGTCACGGCATCGCCAATATTATCGCAACGTGCCAGCGTCTTGACGAAATTGAGTCTGTTCGTTTGCAACCGGACACAAGTGATAACATCACCGATTGAGCGGATCATTGCGTACGATGATCCGCTCAATCATACGGGAAGAACTCCAGCTACGTGGGTTCGCCGTCAGCTCTCTGCCTCAGCACGCCTGCAGTGCCGCTTTGCGAGACGTCGTAAAGGAGGAGCTGGCGTCTATGGCTGGAACCAGCTACACGGAGCCAGTGCACCCTAGGCCCCAGTGAACGTACGCTCAAGTTGCCGGAGTCTCGCCAGTCGTTGTACAACCGATGCCTCCTACACCGACGCAGTCCCACGTGGCTTCTATTTCTACCGGCGCACCTCGCCCACAATCTTATCCGCAGTGGCGCCCGACACAATCCATATGTTATTACTGCGGATATCCGGGTCATATTTCACGCTTTTGCCGTACGCGTCAGCAGGACGAGCGTCGCGGATACGAAGTATCCGAAAGGGACGACCTTTCTGTGCGAACCTCCCTCCAACGCCGTCCCTATTTTCCCCCTCCCGCCCGCTCTGGTTCGCCAAATGCAGCGTCTGACACGGGCCCTAACTACCGTCCTGTCAGACGTAGTTCTCCATCACCACTCCGTTGTTCTACGTCGCCACTACGACCACTCTCCCACTTCTCCGATCGCCGTCAGGAAAACTAAGTCATGCAGTTTTTGGAGGAAAAGCTGCATCTAACAACACGACAGAAATTCCTCCAGCGCGCCCGTGCAATGTGATTTTGGTTGTGGTCGAAGGTATTAGAGTGGAAGCTTTGATCGACACAGGTGCTTCTGTATTGGTTATCCACGTTGAATTGTGTACAAGTCTGCGAAAAGTTACGACCCCCTAGGACGGTCCTGCACTCATGTCTGCTCCAGGGGACGCCATTCGCCTTTCCGCTATGTGGACTGCTCGGGTTTACATCGACGGAATACTGCATTACATGCAATTCCCACTGCTGTGTTCGTGCGCGCACCAAGTTATATTAGGCTGGGATTTTCTTTCTGCAGCATCTGCCTCCACCTGGTGCCGGCAGCGTGTTCTTCACATGGACGATACCGACTATTCCCTTCATGCAGATGATGCAGCACTTCGTTTGCTTGCTGCCGAAGATACCGAGATACCTCCTGGCTATCAGCAGATTATTACACTCACGTCTGATGTCATCGACAGAGGAGACGTGCTCGCACTTCCATCCGAACGGTGGCTCACAAGAGGCATTGCTTTCGCCACAGGCCTGGTTCGGTTTGCCGATGGATCCGCCCATCTTTGTCCAGCAAACACAACATCCGAAAAAGTACGCATCGCTAAAGGCGCTACACTGGCTTGCACCACTGGTGGTGACTCTCTCTGTGTTGTTTCCCCTGAGGAAAGCTTCATCTGCAGTTTCTTCTGTTGCAAGTTACGCTTCTCTATCTGCCCTTGCAGCGGCCATTAGTCCCGACCTGTCGCCTCTAGAGTCGCAACAGCTGCATGCCTTACTACAAAAACACAAGACTTCATTTGACGCGCACTCCGCTTCATTAGGACAGGCCTCCGTTACCACACACTGGATAGAGAAAGAGGGCAGGTCCATCGTGCGTCGCCGCTTACCGCGTATCACTAGCCGAACGGACAGTAATCGAAGAAAACGTCGCCGATATGCTGCAACGGAATATAATACGCCCGTCTACTGGCCCCTGGTAATCCCCTGTCGTTTTGGTGAGGAAAAAAGACGCTTCTGTGCTATTTCGCGTGGGCTACCGAGCTCTCAACAAGATCACGCGCAAGGATGTATATCCTATGCCGCGCATTGATGACGCCTTGGATTCGGTGCAAGGCGCAGAGTACTTCTCCAGTCTTGATTTACATTCGGGCTATTGGCAGATTCTTATGCATGAGGACGACAAAGAAAAAAACTGCATTTTCAACACCAGATAGACTTTCAACACCAGATGTAATGCCATTCGGCCTCTGCAATGCTCCCGCGACATTTGAGCGCATGACTGACACCGTTCTCCGAGGCCTGAAATGGAAGACTTGCTTGTGCTGTTTAGACGACATTGTTATTTTCTCATCAACATTCTCGCAGCACTTGCAGCGCCTTGATGAAGTCCTTACGTGCCTTGCCAACGCCGGCCTCCAGTTGAACACCAAAAAATGTCGCTTTGGGAGCAAGAGCATTAAAGTGTTTGGCCACATTCTGAGCAGGGATGGCATTCGTCCCGACCATGACAAGGTTTCGGCGTGTATGCACTTTCCCCGTCCCGAAAAGGCAAAAGACTTGCGAAGTTTCTTTGGCCTCGCTTCCTACTTTAGCAGATTTATACGTGACTTCGCCTCCATCGCTTCACCTTTGCATAAGTTACTTCGTGCTGGTGTTCCCTTCGCATGGTCACCTGAATGTGAATCGGCGTTCGCGCGTCTTAAGCGCGCCCTAACATCGGAACCTGCACATTCCCACTTCAGTGAGTCTGCAGCTGCACTATTGCATAAGGACACAAGCGGACACGGCGTTGGTGGTATTCTGTTACAGCGTGACGAGTCTTCGCGAGAAAGGGTCGTTGCCTACCCAAGCCGAGTAATGACTAACGCAGAGAAAAATTACACGATCACTGAGCAAGAGTGCCTAGCTGTCGTTTGGTCCATCCAGAAGTTTAGGCCTTATCTTCACGAGGGCCATTTTACTGTCGTCACAGACCATCATGCATTGTGCTGGCTTTCGACGCTTAAGAACTTCTCCGGACGCCTTGGTCGTTCGATTCTTCGTCTGCAATAACACGACTTCACTATTGTTTACAAAAGCGGCAGAAAACACCAAGACGCAGACGCGCTCTCTCGCTGTCCACTTCCTACCACACCATAGAGTGGTCATTCAGATGTCATCCGTGACACGCCCTCAAGCGCTCACACTTCATGCGTTTTGTCCTTAACACCCCCAGATGCGATGCCTCCGGACGACCACGACTGGTTTGTATGTCATCAACTTGCGGACTCTTATTGTCGACGCATAATGGACCAACTTCAAGGAGCTTCGCGGCCTCCTAACGCCCGCCTTCGTCGACAGCTGGAGCAGTTCAAGCTCGACAACACCGTCCTGTACCGCCATGTCTATCACCCTGATGGTCAACGCTGGGTGCCTGTCCTGCCTTGCTCGCTTCGGGCCCATGTTTTGAAAGCGTATCACGACGACATGACTGCTTGCCATCTTGGCGTAACAAAAACCTACGGCCGAATAAAAGGTCGTTTCTACTGACCCGGCTTATCTGCTAGTGTGGCGCGATATGTCGCCTCCTGCCCAATTTGTCAACGTCGAAAGCTTCGTACATCTGCTCCAAGCGGACAGCTTCAGCCGGTCCCGTGTCCCTCCGCACCATTAGAAGTCGTCGGAATTGACCTGTATGTTACCCTTCCGGTGACGCTCACCGGTAAGAGGTCGATCGTAACAGCTGTTGACCATTTGACACGGTATGCGGAAACAGCTTGCGTGAGTTCTGCCTCACCTTCTGACGTCGCTGAATTTATACTTCAAGCCCTAATACTGCGTCGCGGTGCTCCTCGCGTTCTCCTGAGCCACCGTGGAAAAGCGTTCCTGTCGCAAATGGTAGACGAAGTCCTCAAAGCATCTGGCACCACCTTGTTGAAGGTGGTGCCAGATGCTTTGAGCATTTCGTCTACCCGACTCGTGGAAGCAGGCGACGGTGGTACTGATTCCCAAGCCTGGAAAGCCCCCAAGCGTGGACAACCTCCGGCCCATTTCGCCAACGTCGTGCTTAGGTAAGGTTGCCGAGCAAGTGATAAACAACACGATTTCGAAATATATAGAACGCGAGGGGTTGTTCCCGTACACTATGGTAGGGTTCAGACCATCACTTTCTACACAAGACGTCATGCTACTCCTTAAAAGACAGGTAATTGACAACAGGACCAGAGACGTTAGGGGCATTCTGGCACTGGACTTGTCCAGAGCCTTCGACACCGTGTCGCACGACTTTATCTTAAAGGAGATTTCCGCGTTGCACTTGGGAGGTCGATTTTACGCTTTCGTGGAGTCCTTCCTGAGAAGCAGGATAGCGGTCGTCAAGGTGGGGCAAATGAAATCAGAAGCATTCGCGCTAGGCAACAGAGGCACGCCACAAGGGGTGGTGATCTCTCCCCTCCTTTTTAACATTGCAATGCACGGGCTCTCGAAGCGGCTGGACGCCGTACCAAATGCGGGACATGCGCTGTACGCCGACGACATTACGATCTGGTGCCCGGGAGGGGAGGCGGCTGTGGAACAAGCGCTCCAGGAGGCCCTGGATGTAACCGAATCCTTTCTGGAGGGCACGGGTCTCCGACTCTCCCCAACCAAATCGGAGCTTATGTTGTATAGACCGGCCAGGCAAGGGATTCGTGGGCTAACTCCGCTTGAGCAGATCCCCAAAGATGTGTACACGCGTGTTGGCCGGAAGATCCCCAGGGTGACTTCCATCAGAGTTCTAGGATTGCTGCTCGATGCCAGGGGCTGTAACGCCAAAACAATAGCACATCTGACCTAGAAAACAGAAAATATCTTCAGATTAATCATGCGAGTATCAAATAAGAAGGGGGGGCTAGGCGAGGACAGCCTACTCAGGGCCCATAATGCTTTCCTTATTAGTCACATTAATTATGTGGTTTCGGCCCTGCAGTGGACTAAGACTGAAAGGGACAAGCTCGATACATTAATGAGGGAAAGCGTTAAGAAAGGGCTGGGTATCCCAGTCACTGCGAGCACTGACAGGCTAATGCAGCTTGTCGTTAATAACACCACCCTTGAACTAATATAGGCGCAACAATCAGCGCAGATCACGAGGCTCTCGGGCTCCAGCGCAAGTAGGCCCCTCTTGGAAGCGGTGAGCTTGCAGCCGCGTTACAATACTAGTGAGATGGTTCAGCTAGACGAAAACGCCCGAGGGACCTATGTTGTCGGTCCCTTCCCTAGAAACGTTCATCCATTGCATAATGCGGGCCGGCGAGCCGCTCATGCCAGGGCGATATTAAAGAAAATGGTCGGCTTGGAAACTTTTGTGGACGCAGCTCAGTATGGGCGCTCCGGAAAATTTGCTGTCACAGTGGTCAGCGAGAAGGGCGACCTCCTATCTGCGGTCTCGGTAGGTGCTGTCACAGCAGACGTGGCTGAGCAGGTGGCGGTTGCGTTGGCAATGCAGGATTCTACGAGACCGTATATCTACACTGACTCACGCGCAGCCGTGAGGGCGTTCGCTTCCGGAATGATTGCGAACCGGGCGGCGGCGCTTTTGAGAGGCAAGTCCAGCGCTAATTCCGATGCTGTGCACTACATGACGTGGTTACCCGCACACATGGGCGACAGCGTGCTGCCGGGCCACCCCAATACCAATGAGATTGCGCACCGCCGTGCGCGAGAACTCACGCGCCGCGACGGCGGTACGTCTTCATCGGATCCGGAGGAGATCGGCCACCGCGACCCCTTACTAACGTTCCACGAGATCGTCTCCCACTATAAAGAGGAACGCAGGCGCTTCCTGCCTCCGCACCCAAAATTATGTAGGTCTCAAGCTATCACGCTTAGGATGCTTCAGACGAGGTCATATCCCTCGCGCGCTTTCCTTAGCAGGATTAACACCGAAATTGATCCACGGTGCCCGGACTGCGGGGAGGAGTTCAGCACTCTAGCTCACATGCTCTGGCAGTGTCCTGCGTTACAGGACATGCCACTCATGTGCGAACAGGACTGGGACGAGGTCATCACGAGTTCAGAACTCAAGCACCAGTCCGAGGCCGTCCAGATGGCCCGTGAAAGAGCGGAGAGGCTAGGCCTCCCGATTCCGACATGGGAGCAGCCAGCGGCGAACCGGAGGCCCCAGCGGCGAGCCTCCGGCTAGTCCCTCAGGACCTAAATAAAGTTCAATGTCTGTCTGTCTGTGTCTGGCACCACTCACAAGACTACGTCGAGTTACCATCCGCAAACGAATGGCTTGACTGAGCGATTCCATAGGACGCTTTCCGACAAGATAGCCATGTATGTACGACCAGACCACAAAAACTGGGACATAATAGTGCCTTTCGTGATGTTCGCATACAACACCGCCGTCCAACGCGCAACCGGATACACGCCCTTCTACTTTGTTTATGGCCGTTCGCCGTCTTCCTTCCTTGACGCCTCCTTCTTCGCTGCGCCCATCAAAGCCCGTTCGTCGTTGTCTGAAGAATACCTGTCCCGTCTCTTGCGCTCTCGCCACCTCGCGCGCACAAATACTGAAACGAGCCAACAGTATCGTAAAACTAACTGTGACGCCTGTCGTCGAGTCGTGTCCTTCCGGCCTGGCGATGAAGTGCGTTTAGTTAGTTAGTGGTAGGTTTTTCTGGCGCAAGGGCTACTAAGGCCAAAGAGCGCCAAACACATGGTTTGAGGTGAACCTGGGTTAGTAAGCAGGGCTCAGGGTCAAGGATAAAACATGAATGTTGGTGTATAGGGCCATAAACAACTAAGGTCGATGGTGATGTGCAATGGGACTTAAACACATGTGTTTGCCATAGTCATGCAGACCTGCAACAGTCCTTGCCAAAGCAAGGAGTGCGGGGTGCTTAACATGTGTGATGAAAAGCTCAGCGAATTCCTCAGGAGTGAGGAAAGGCTGAGGTCACTTTGAATAAGAGATTCCACGTAAAAAACCAGCACTGGATAAAAACTTTAAAACTCTACATAGTGGAAATATGGGTGCGTCACCTACGAAAAAAGCTGGATGTAGTGGTGTGCAGGTTTTATATGCCTCGGGAAAATGATGCTTCCTTTCATGTTCTAGATTCTTGCACATTATCAGGATATGAATGACGGAAAGATGAAGTGCGTTTGTGGACACCAATTCGCACTCCTGGCTTGCTGACAAATTTCAGTTTCGTTTCATTGGTCCCTACACCGTCTTAGCGCAGACATCTCCCGTGAACTATCGCGTAGCACCTGTTGTTCTTCCAACCGACCGTCGCTGCCGCGCTACTGAAGTGGTCCACGTTTCGCGTATGAAGCCTTTCACAAGGCGCGCTCCATCTCTTTAAGCTGTGGCCAGGATGGCCGCTCTCGCGCGGGCGAAATTAGTGTGGGCACCTAAAAGGCTCCTCTTTGTCATCTGTACATAATCATCATCACAAAGGCTTCTTCTTCATCGGGTGTGGGTAATCATCTGTAGCCTGTTCGGTGCTTTGGTCGCGGCCGGTTCGCTGCATCATCGAGGCTTAATAATACACCATGACAACCGCATCCTCAAAATAGTTAAGAGTTTTGCACAATCGCACAATTTTCTCTTAAGTGGTAAAGGTCTTTCTCTTTCCTCCATCGCTCTCTCTCTCTCATATATGCGATGTTAACGCCGCGATGTTGACGTCAAAAACTGAGGCTCTAGAACATGGGTCGACAAAAAGCAGTAGCTCGCCTTTTTAGTAAAGCCCATTAATCAACCTCTTTCTCTGCGTCTGCACACACAAAAGCGCTCATGCCAACTCTCATACTCTTCTTTACTAGAGTACTCGCGCAGGCGTGACATTATTCCCCAACGGAAGAAGCATCGTCCCCATCTGCAACTGAAGCGTCTGGTTGCAATGTACAGCTACACGGGACAACAAATGACAAAAGATACAAACATAGAAAAAAGAAAGTTAGTTCAAGTACGGCTTCACCCGCACTACATTCACCACTTCGAGCTAGTGCATGCGGCGAGTCGAGCTAATATCAGCCTCAAAGACGACCTTGCAGTTCACGTCGCACAAGCGTCGGATCACTCGGTATGGCCCAAAGTACCGTCGCAGTCGTTTTTCAGAAATCCCACATTGGTGTAGGGGCATGAAAACCCTTCCTTGTCGCCAGGAGCGTAGAAGACGGACTGGTCTCAAAAGGTTTTAACGTTTCGTGTCCTGGCTTTGCTGATGGTGAATGCGTACGCAGGCAAACTGACGGTCCTCTTCGCCGTGCTGTGTCAGCTCGTCAACAACACGAGATACGTGTCATTGTTGTGGAGCAGCATGGAATCCATTGATGTCGTGACTGCGCGAACGTAAAACAAACTAAATGGCATCATTCGTGCATTTTCTTGTCGCGCGGTGTTGTTGCCAAGGTGACGTATTGTAAAATCTGATCCCAGTTCTTGTGGTCTACGTCGACATACATGCAGCACATATCCGCCATGGTCTTATTAAGGCAGTCGGTCAGTCAGTTTGTATGGTGGTGGTATGCGGTTTTATTCCTGTGGGCTGTACCACTGAGCTGCAGAGTGCAGTCCAAAAGGTGTGCAGTGAAGGCTTTTTGCCTATCTGTAATCAGTACTGTGGAGTCGCATTCGAGGAATGATGCACGTGTGAGCTATGACAGGACTACAACCGCGCCGAGCCCAACGCGTCGACGATAATTCGGTGAGCAGTTAAACCTTTTCTCATAACAGGTAGTAGAATCTGTTAGTTCATAACGCAGCTACATGTTCTCACAATATTCCGCACAAAAAAAAAACCGATGCGACGCTGGATATAACCGACAGACGGGCTCCAATAGTAGCATTTCATACCAAACGGAGAAAAATCAGATAGATAGATAGATAGATAGATAGATAGATAGATAGATAGATAGATAGATAGATAGATAGATAGATAGATAGATAGATAGATAGATAGATTACAAAAAAAAAACATCACACGCGCAATAAGGAATATACATTACTCCTTGATTACTCCTCGCCGTAAGACGGAAGCCGTACACTCCTAACCTTCACACAAACCTCTTAGCTGGTCGATGTAAATTGGATGACGTATTAACACTTTGAACCCACTTCCTATAAGAATGAACACGATATTATGCCTTCACCACCACAATAGAAAGTTTGCGTGTGTCTGCTGGGATGTATGCTTGCGTGTTTGCGTGTTTATATTGGTATATAGGTGTGTGTGTATGTATCTGTGCGCCTGCTACCTTCCTGATACCTATCTATTCCCATTTCGTCTTCGCACATCTTTTCCGGTATAAGAAATTAGAGATCTCATTACTCATTGCACATCATGCAACCGCGATTTGTCACAACCTGCAATTTGATTTTTTTTTCATATTCACGTACATCGCAAAAGAATCACAGCATATCCACGGGGTGAATGATGATGAGTGGGCGAAGCTGCGGAGGTTCATCGGTAAACCGTGAATTCTGCCCAGTACATCATCGACGTGAGATCGCGCGCGTTTATACTAAAGGGTCGATGAGCGTTATGGTGACTTGCAGCTCACTTTAATTTTACATGTACGCAGTGAATTTTCATTGTTTAATCATGCACAGGAGAAATCGCACACAGGCACTACCTTGGAGGTCAAAATCCAGTGTCATATATACGGGAAACAAGAAACTCGCTAGCAGACGCTGCCTGCGTCGGCATCGCGAGGCGAGAGAGGCGGGGGGGGGACCGTTGAACGGTTGTGAGGGAGAGGGGGAGAGGGGAGGGGAGAGAGGGAGGGAAAGGGAGAGAGTGGGGGCGAGAGATGGGGAGTCGTCGAGCTCGACCGCGGCATATTCACCGAAAGGGCGATGACGACCAGCGCCATCTAGCAACTTATCGTCACCCAACTGCAGTTTGCATGCACGAGAGGCGGTTACCTACGACGGGACGCTCGGGCCACGCCATAAGGAGCTTCGCCCCTAAATATGCTTCTGTGCACGGGACCACGTGGAAGGTTTTGAATGAATTTCTTTTACCCTAACTTCTACAACTTACGGGAAACGCGCGGAACTAGACACGCGTACACATATCTGATTAGCGCGAACGGAGAATCCGAAGTTAAAACGACTCGCGCTAAAGCACGATTTTCTACGCGCGTCGACCTTCCTGTCAGAGCAATATTAAAAACCATGACGTCCTGGATGTCGCGACCAGCAAAACTAGAAGATTGCGGACATTTTGAGACCAAATACTGTACGTAATAGTAATTCGGATAGAAATTATCGCGCATGAAAGGCTTTGAAACAATGCACGTTTAACGATGCGGAGGCGCTGCAACCGGGACCGCCAAGGGTCGCAGGTTCGACGCCCCCCCCCCTTTCTTTTTTTTACGGATGTTTATTATACTGCTCGAGATAACGTCGGTAGGGGGGCCTGGCGACGGTTGGGTACCTGAAAGGCTTTGAATCGTTCAACTGCCGTTTACGACTCACTCCTACACCAGAACAGGAATTGGCCTCCCTGGTGAAGTACTTGGCCACCACCTCCCACACGATGTCTACAATTAAACCCTTGCCCTCAGTGTCCAGCAGCTGCAGAACATCTGTACCTAGCGGCGGTCAGCTCTCTGAAGCAGCAGAGGGCAGTCCCTTACAAAAATGCCATATATGGCGATATCAGGAATTGGGCAAATGTGGCTATATATGGAACGTGTCCGTGTGTGGCCGTGTGTGGCCGTATTTGCCCAAATCGTTTCAGAAACATATGTGGCAATGAAAGACACACACGGGGAGTGCCATGTACGACACTTATGCGTATTGGGCAAATACGGACACGTAGGGACACGTGCCATATATAGCCAGATATGCATATATGGCCATATATGCATATCTGGCTATATATGGCACGTGTCCCTACGTGTACGTATTTGTCCAATATGCATAAGTGTCGTACATGGCTTTCCTCGTGTGTGTCTTTCATTGCCACATATGTTTCTAAAACGATTTGGACAAATACGACTACATACGGCACGTGCCATATATAGCCACATTTGCCCAATTCCTGATATGGCCACATATAGCATTTTTGTAAGGGGTAATACTCACTGGACCCGGACAGGCGGCCAATGGAAACTAAACATTGGAATGTTCAATGCAAGATCCCTCTCCAGCGCAGCAAGATTAGCGGAAATACTCGAGGAACTAGAGGGAGTTAATTGGGACGTCATTGGCCTTAGCGAAGTTAGGAGAGCAGGTGAAGCTTACATAGTCTTAAACAATGGACATGTCCTCTGCTATAGAGGATTACCCGAAAAGAGAGAATATGGCGTTGGGTTCCTAATTCACAAAGATATAGCGGGCAACGTAGATGAATTCTACAGCATTAACGAAAGGGTAGCA
The DNA here is from genome assembly GCA_013339685.2 of Hyalomma asiaticum. Lineage (NCBI taxonomy): Eukaryota > Metazoa > Arthropoda > Arachnida > Ixodida > Ixodidae > Hyalomma > Hyalomma asiaticum. The sequence goes on from JABSTT010004837.1 coordinate 19,460, forward strand.
TGCGTCGTAGTAAAACTAAATAAACGGTTTAAACTTAAGATAATCTAGGGATATGCGCCAACAACGAGCTAGGACGACGAACAAGTGGAGCAGTTCTACGAGGATATCGAATTAGCAATAACGAAAGTACGGGCACAATATACAGTAGTCATGGGGGATTTCAACGACACAGTAGGGACAAGACAAACTGGAGAGCAGGCGATTGGCAACTACGGCGTCGGCCGTAGGAATAACCGTCGGGAAATGCTAGTACAATTTGCCGAAAGAAACCGACTCCCGAATAACAAACACGTTTTTCAAGAAACGCAAGAATAAGAAGTGGACGTGGAAAAGCCCTAACGGGGAAACAAAGAATGAAATCGACTTTATAATGTGCGAACAACCAGGTATAATTCAAGACGCAGGAGTAGTGGGGAAGATAATACCCAGCGATCACAGGATATTAAGGGCAAAGATTATACTTAACCTAAAGAAAACAAGAAATAAATTATTTACTAGAAAAAAATGCAATCTAGAGGTAATCAGAGCGAAGAACAAAGAATTTAATGTCGTCCTAAGCAACAAGTTCGAGGCCTTAGGCGCAAACGGTGACGATGTAGAAGAAATAAACGAAACCATAACGAAAACAATCCCGAACAGAGATAGGGCTGTTGCAGCAGGAATCGCCG